>MU227205.1:565920-587067 GCA_018584345.1 Thuja plicata
AGATCATCAAACTTTCCTCTAAGGCTTTCTACCTTGGCTCTCAGAACATTTGCATCACCTCCATGTACAAGCTTTAGCTTATCCCACATTGTCTTTGCATTTTTGCAATCTTTGACATCCTCAAATTTAGCATTAGAGAGTGAGGTTGAGAGTTATATAACCATGCAGTTATGTTCATGCTTTACTCTCAATTGATCTACTATCAATGGTCCTGTAGGAAATACATATGCAGTATCTAAGTATTGAGTAATATCATTGCCAATATCTAATAAGTGAAGCTTTATTCTACTTTGCCATGAAGCAAAGTTGTCTTTGTTCAACTTGGGCACATCTTGTCTTTTCCTCTTGTGATCTTTACTTAGGTCTTGAAACCTTCCTTCTAAGCACACAAGCTCTGATACCAATTGTTAGTAATAACTGAGAGGGGGGGTGAATTAGTGACCTCAAATTTTTATCCAATTAAACTTTAATCCACCAATCAATACTTCTCCAATTATTAAGTCCCTACAAGATGTATGCCTTTGAAATACTTGAAATAAATAATTGTCTATCGATTTACCTTGTCTGTCCTTATTCTCCTTGATTACCGATAAGCAGTAAAACTTATTTATCGATACTCAGTAAATATGTAGAGTATACCAGTCAATCCATAAATGCATATGTGGAATGTAAAACAATAAAGTAATAAACCATACACATATAACACAAGGATTTTAACGTGGAAACCCTGTTAAGGGAAAAACCACTGGGACCGGTACACCAAAGTTTCACTCTTCTGAAGTGAGCTATGTTAGGAGCCAACCCTGTTAAAGGTTACAAATACACGGTTAAGTGCGACCTTTTTAGAGGATTTTTATACATAGGTTGTCACTTAGTATCTGGCATCTATGCTACCATCCTTGAATCAGTCTTTAGACTGTCAATAGGCTTTATGCTAATCTTACTACCATCCTTGAATTAGCCTCCTTCTTAGACTGTCAATAGGCTTTAGGTAAGACCGATGCTACTAACATGAGTCAACCTTTTGGTATTCTGTTAGGATATACCTCAATTACAAAAGACTGTTAAGTCCTGCTCTGTTAAGAGACTTAATGCTTCAATGGTTAAACTGGAACACAATGACCTGTTTCTAATGCAACTTTGAATTGCAGATATTCACATCTATTTATGCACAATACCTTTCTGATCAATGTATCAATTCAATTCCTTTGTACTTCATTCTTTCTACTCTGTGATGTTGTGCTTCACTATGTTTCGGTGTCTATAGAATTCTTTAGCTCTCCCTTAGCTTGATTGATCAGGACTGCATGAAGTTTAACCTTCATCAGTTTCTCTTTAGCATTTTATTTCAATTCACTCCCCCGTGTATCTGATTTCTTTGGAAATGAATTATGCTTGTCTCTTACATAGACATGATATCCCTTAATTCTTGGTTCTTGATTCTTGATTCTTTGCGTAAAAAACAATCCAGCCAAATTGATTTATGGCTTTAACTCCTAATTTATCTCATAGTTATCTTCTTGCCAACTGTATAAATCATCTTTAAATCAATTACTTAACTGTGGTCAAATAAAAAAAATAAAACAACCAGTTAAGTCTATCCTTAAGCTCTGCCAACTAGATATTTTATCATTTTCTGATCTCTCTATTCTTTCGGTCAATTCTGCAGTTCGTCGCCAGTGACAACTGCCAGTTCCATCGATGCAACTTCAGTTAGCTTCGAGATCTTTGTACGTTGGGCATCATTGGATCTTGCTCATCGGGAAACGCTATTTTTAGCTCATCAGGCATCTTATGATTCTTCTTCGTCAGGCAACACTGTCTTCTGCTCGTTGGGTATCACTATGACTTTATCTCTATCTTTACCGATGGTGTGCACTCTGCCAGTGTGGTCTATCACTTTAGTGAATACTTGACTTTTATGCATTGCTTAAGGCATAACCTTTGTTCCATTGATTCTCTAAATTCTTTGGCATTATGTATATGAACATACAAATGATATCAAGTTGACATCAATGACAATACAAACCATTAATTGATTTAATGTCTTGCATCATCTTCAACTTAACATTATCAAACATTCAATCAGTTACATGTCATCACCTACATCACATCTTCCTTCTCAAACTCAAATTCAAAATCAAATTTCTTCTACATTTCTTCTTTTTAGTCATTATGGATGTGCAAAGGCTTACCACAATTCTAGTGAATGACTTTGGACTTTCTAGCAAATTTGGATTTATTATGCTTCTCCTTCTTCTTCTCTTTTTTCCTAGTCCTTCCTTTAACAATCAGTGCCTCCTTGGCACTGATAGATAGATTCCTCCTCATCTATTCAAAAGGAAAAGATCTTACCACATCAATAGTGTTCAAACTAATAGGAAGTACTTCCAATGGCCATAAAAAGGGAATCCCATGAATAAGGTAAAAAATAAAGCAAAATTTTATATTTATCCTCCTCATCCATCTTGATAACAATTAACGTCAATCGAGTCACCGACATATTGAATGCTTCTAGGAAGTATTTAATTTGTCTACCCTTATCCATTCTCAGGGAATATAGTTTCTTCCTCAAGAAAATCTTATTTACTAAAGATTTGACTTGATACATCTCTCCAAGATTCTTCCATTGCTTCTTTGTAGAGGCCTCTTTATTGAAATTGATCATAATAGAGTCTACAAGGCATAATCTGATTATACCCTTGGCTTTAAAGTTTATACCATCATTTACCAGTCTCATCTAGATCTGTAGTTATAATTAAATTCATCAACCACGTCCAACAGATCTTGATCTATTAACATATCCTCCATCTCTAATTCCATATTTCAAAACTAGTTGCTAACAAAATCTCCAATTCTAATCTCCCTAAGAATTTGTCATGTCTAAAAATTCTTACAACAAGTATCATAAAGAATATTTGATGTAAGAGAAAGTGGAGAAATGATTCACACTTCTATAAAGAAATGTTTAGTTTCCAAGTTCTTCTAGCAACACTCCAATGACCTCTAAGTCAGGGGTACTTTCAAAGACCCAACCCAACTCCAAGACCAATTAAAGGTCATAATCTTAGTCTTCTTCAAGACTCATCTCCACTACACTCCAAACCTTTAAGACAACTCTCCTCTGGACATACAATTCACTAATGACTCCCACATAGGATCATCACAAGATCCAACAATGCACGTCAAATCTGCAAACTAGTACTGTCAAATAGGACAATTACACCTTCTCCTGCAATCGTTGGTTCACCAATATTTATATGTTTCTATAGCCCTCACATGAATTCTCCCTTTCTTCTAGAGTCATCCTATATCAAATAAGACTCATAAATTTTCCTACTACAACATCCAAACACTCTCAAACATACAATTCTCCAAAACCAAACAATCTAATGTTGTTCATCATAGCCATACCAAACTTCTAAAGCACAGTCACACATTTGACCTCCCTTTCCTTGTGCCTCATTCCAAATCATTAAGACACCTTCTAAAACTTCTCTAGGATCTTTCCACTTTCATACTATATCCCCCTTAACCCATTAAATGCAACTTTTGTTAAAACCAAATATAAATTACCACCTTGTTGTCTTCTTTGACATAGACGTACACAGAGAGGTATAACTTTTGACTCATACCTAACTTTCTTGATTGCTTGGTTGTAATTAGGTTAGCACCAACATACTAAAAGATGAGAAATATCCAACGGTTGGTTGGAAAGATATTGCCCCCGCACTGAGGGTCTATTTTTCTAGGACAAAAATCTTTTCTTTTCATGGAAAACACTCACTATTTTGAGTGGAAAGCAATCTTATAGATCCTTCCTTGCATAAATGCTATTCAAAGACATTTCATAATCAAAATAAATCTTCCATCTACGAACCTAACGGTAACCTAGGGTATTATGACCCTCTATTATTTGTTTGACTGATAAATCAAGGCATTAAACCTCACTGCCATGGTACAGTCAACTTGAATACAACATGCAAACATAAAAATGAATTCATATTATTGTAAAACATAGTACAATAACATTCCTCAACCATGCAAAAAGTTTTTTCTCTGAAAAATCTTCCAAAATGTATTGAACTCTACTCAATATTTACAAGGACACTATTCTTTCTGTACAATGTTGAATGCTCTCTTTGCATTCTTTTCACCTCTCTATTTGGAACTATTTTCCTTTATGTTTTATGATTTCTCCATCATAGGAACTGTCTCCTCCATTCTCTCAACTACTCACAACTAACTACTAACCATTTCTCAAAAATTAATCTAATGTTGCCAAGTTGAAAACAAAGTTGTCCACTCGACAACTAGTTGTCTAACAACTAAATGACCTCTTCTTGTGACTATAAATTATATTTAAATGACCTCTAACAAAATCCTATGGTCTTGAGATGACCTCTAATAAAATCCTACATCTACCTTTCTTTATCCCATTAGACCTATTATGCCACATAGTGACATTTAACATCTATTACATCTTGTTGCATATTTGGCAACATTCCATGTTTTATGACATCTTGTAGCTAACCTATTACAGTAGATGGCTCAAAGGCCATGGTACATATTTATAATGCCCTTCTAGGTCATTTTATCCTTCAATATTTTGAGGTCATCCAAATGACCCTTCATGTCATCAAGAGGTGCTCTGCACCATACTCCTGGGGTGGAAAAGAATCCATGTCCCATGGATTAGGTGACCTCTTTCTTGTCCTCCAATTTGGAGGCACTAAGATTTCATGATCTGCAACAAAATTATACCCTCTTGCCTTTAGCTTCTTGTACCTACAACCAAACAACTTGTACTTGTACCATGTATCATTCAACTCTAGACATGAACTGTGATCATTCAGAGGGCCATCAACATGATTCCCTTTCAATGCTGCAACAAAAGAGTTATAAAACCAAATTTCCCTTACATCTTCATGTACCAAAACATAATTTTGGTTTGCCACTGCTTCCTTGAGAGAAAATTTAGTCACCATGGTCTTCTCATGACCAAAGTCTACTACAACTTGCTGCTTAGTCCCATCCTCTAAGATTAGTGTTGCATTCATGAAAGTATCCAAGTCATATTTGTGCCTTTGTCCTAGGCATACTTCTACTGATCCAAACTTACCTTTCCATCTCTAAGATTTCTTCCCCATCAAGTCCTTGAGGACTTACTTTTGTGGCACCTTCAACAACTTGCACTGTCTTCACACAACCAACTTCTTCATGTAGCTTCTTCTCTGCAATCACACATCTGATGCCTTCATAAGAAACATACTCTGACACCTTCTTGGCATCCTCATGAACCCTTACACACTTAGGTTCATTCACCACCATCTGTTGCTCACTCTTCTCTTCCATAGCTGACTACTCAACAAGTTATTTTTCCTCTTGTTGTTGCTTCTCCAATAATTCTTGCTCTTTTAGTTCCTTTAATTCATATTTGGTGGCTTGTAGCTGAGATTCATTGGCTTCTATTATTTTCCTTAGGTTTTCAAGCTTTTCTAGTGCTTGGTTTCTTGCTTCCTCATTCTTTTTTGCTTCTTCTTTCTTCTTTTTCTCTATCTTTTCTCTTTGTTTTCTTTCTGAATCTTTAAAGGCTTTGTATGCCTCATAGATTACCCTCTCTTCTATTGTCAAATACGTCTTGAATATATTTACCAACTTTAAGGATCTACTTCCTTTCTCTGATATCAATTTGATGTAAGAGAAAGTGGAGAAATGCTTCACACTTCTATAAAGCAATGTTTAGTTTCCAAGGTCTTCTAGCAACACTCCAAAGACCTCTAAGTCAGGGGTACTTTCAAAGACCAACCCAACTCCAAGACCAATCAAAGGTCATAATCTTAGTATTCTTCAAGAATCATCTCTACTACACTCCACACCTTTAAGACAACTCTCCTCTGGACATACAAGTCACCAATGACTCCCACATAGGATCATCACAAGATCCAACAATGCACTTCAAATCTGCAAACTAGTTCTGTCAAATAGGACAGTCACACCTTCTCCTGCAATATTTGGTTCACCAAGATTTATATGTTTCTATATCCCTCACAAGGATTCTACCTTTCTTATAGAGACAACCTATATCAAATAAGACTTGCAATTTTTCCTACTACAACATCCAAACACTCTCAACCACACAATTCTCCAAAACCAAACAATCTAACATTGTTCATCACAGACATACCAAACTTCTAAAGGGAATTCACACATTTGACCTCCCTATCCTTGTTTCTCGTTCCAAATCATTAAGACACCTTCTACAACTTCTCTAGGCTCTGACCACTTGCATACTATATCCCCCTTAACCCATTAAATGCAACTTTTGTTAAAAACAAATACAAATTACCACCTTGTTGTCTTCTTTGGCATACCCATACACAGAGAGGTATAACTTTTAACTCGTACCTAAGTTTCTCGATCGCTCCGGTGAGGATTTCCACAATTAGGTTAGCACCAACTTACTAAAATATGAGAAATATCCAACGGTTTTTGGGAAAGATATTGCCCCCGCATTGAGGGTTTGTTTTTCTGAGAGATAATTTTTTTCTTTTCAAGGCAAACACTCACTATTTTGAGTGGATAACAATCTTATAGATCCTTCCCTGCATAAATAATATTCAAAGAGATTTTGTAATCAAAATAAATCTTCCATCTATGAACCTAATGGTAACCTAGGGTATTATAACCCTCTATTCTCTGTTTGAGTGAGAAATCAAGACATGAAACCTCACTGCCATGGTACAGTCAACTTGAATACAATATGAAAACATAAAAATGAATTCATAGAGGTGTAAAACAAAGTACAATAACATTCCTTAGCCATGCAAAAAGTCATTTCTCACAAAATATACCAAAATGTATTGAACTCTACTCAATATTTACAAGGACACTATTCTGACTATACAATGTTGAATGCTCTCTTTGCATTCTTTTCACCTCTTTGTTTGGAACTGTTGTCCTTCATGTTTTATGATTTCTCCATCATGGTAGTTGTCTCCTCCATTCTCTCAACTACTCACAACTAACTACTAACCATTTCTCAAAAATTAATCCAATTTTTCCAAGTTGACAACCAAGTTGACAACAAAGTTGTCCACTCAACAACTAGTTGTCTAACAACTAAATGACCTCTTCTTGTGACTGGAAATTGTCTTTAAATGACCTCTAAAAAAATCCTATAGTCTTGAAATGACCTCTAATAAAATCCTACATCTACCTTTCTTTATCCCATTAGACCTATTATGCCACATAGTGACATTTAATATCTATTACATCTTGTTACATGTTTGGCAACATTCCATGTTTTTTGACATTTTGTAGCTAGCCTATTACATTATATGGCTCAAAGGTCATGGTACATGTTTACAATGTCCTTCTAGGTCATTTTATCCTTCAATGTTTTGAGGTCATCCAAATGACCCTTCTTTTCATCAAGTTGTGCTCTGCACCAATATTTTTACACAAGCTCCCACTCTAATCTGCATTAAGTACAAAAAACCACCAACCCGCAATTGCAACCAAAGGTGATCGGGCTTTGCTACCAATTGAAAGGAAATTAAGGTAGTGGAATAACTTATTGCATTAACCTTGAGAGGGGGCAATGTAAAAAAATTCTCAGATCTTTAGAAAAAATATAGAAACTTAACATAAATAAAATGCATACCACAACACAATGATTTATGTGGGGAAAACCCTTTTGGGATAAAATCCCCACACTCCAAAATCCACCCAATATATTATTCATAAATCAATAATAGATTACAATAAACTTGCAAAACAAGCTTCTCTTAGGAGTATCACCACCTAGAGATCTACATATAACTAAATAGCTATAAGACTCTTGTATGTACCATCCATCTCATGCAGCTAATTTATAGGAGATACAATAGATGAAACTATTAAACGATATTAAAAAAATATGGGCTAAATAAACCCACTTATAAAGTGGCGACATCTTATCTCTAATCAAATATACTCTATTATGTGTCAAAATATATAGAAACATGTGTAACTCCCTTTTACAACTCATTTAAGTGTTCAACACATTTTTATATTTCCTATTTTAGGAAACCCAACTTTTGAAGGCCATAACTTTTGAACTATGTGTCTGATTAATAAACTGTTTGAAGAACCAGAAAGCTTGTTACATGATCTCATGCTCTAACCTTCTATTCTAGTTATAGAAGGATTTTAAGCCATTTTAGATCCTCTAAATCCTTCAAAATTGAAATTGAAAAATTTCTTTGCCAAGTTCAAAAACATAGACTTTAATATCTTGAATAATCGACATGATATTGCAATAAAAATTTATAGGCATACTTATTTAGCCCATTCAAAGCTTTCAAGAAAGTCTAAGGAAAATCCATGCTCAAATGAAAATTTACTATAAATAATAATTGTATGTAAATGCAATGTTGAGACTTATTTTCCTAACACTTTGTAGAAGCCACAATTAGCTTGAATACAACCTAAAAAAAAAATTTGCGACTCGAGGAAGTAAAAATGGTGAGTATCTTTAGGGAGTGATGCTACTCCCTTTCACTAGAATTTCCATAGCACTCAATCATAAGGGTGGATTACTAATAGAAGGTGTCCAATCATAATTCACGGACACTTATGTATGCGCATTCAAGAATGAGATGCTTAAGTCTCTAGTCAACCACCTCAGGACCCCTACATTCCTTTTAATTGAAACTCTCAACATGTAGTCATAGGTTTGAGCTCCAATTTTCACTTTTTCTCATTATATGGAGTGAAATGAAGGAAATACCCACTTTAGGTCATTACCCTTGGAGTGATCACTTCTCAAAAGATAATCCTTATAAACAAAGATGGTGTGATTTCTTGTACACCCAATGTCCATGAAGGCAAGGGTATAGTATACTTTCACAACACCTTGGGTACCTAACTAAACAAAGAGTGAAAATTTATGCGTTATTTGATCATCCAAGGTCCATGAAGTCGAGGGGAGAGCATACACCACACAAATATTCCAAATGTGCTAAACATTTTCTTCCCACTCCTATAATTTAGTGCAACTAAAGTAGTGATAGAAATAATAAGCCTTTGACATGTGAACCTGCTAAACTATGGTTAGTAGTTTTTGATTCACCTTAGACAAATGAAAGAAACATACATAAATGTATAGTCAGAAAATGGAAGCACTTCCATTGTAGATTGGTTTAGCCTTCTGAGTAAGTGGTTTGGGGTCATGTCAAGCGCCTTGAATGGGTCTCTGACTTGGATCTGGCTTTCCCCCCTGTTCTGCCCCATTTCCCACTTTTCTCTGGCCTATTTTTGGCATCCTAAACTATAAAACTGAGAATTTTGACCTCAGGGTCAAAATTGACCTTTTTCTGGCCCAAGGTCCAGATTTCAAGTTTTCAGGGTTTCTGGATGTCGGGCTTCAGAAAATTGCATTTCTTGCTTTTGAGTCGACTGTTTTGGGTTCCAAAATGATGACTCTTAAATTATATTTAATATAGGTCCACTTATATGGGTATAGGTCTAAGGGGAATTTAATTCTCCTATGTAGGCCTCTCTAGAAGATTGTGCTCTAGATTTGTATATAAGGAAGCTTTCTCCTCTCATTTTCTCTAACCATCTAAGACTTGAAGACTTGAAGAAGTGAAATCTAAGTGCAAGCTAAGAAGAAATATTTGAAGCAAGAGAAATATATATTGAAGCATTCAATTATTTTCAAGAACTCAGTTCATCAAGGAGATCCATTGGTAGCCATTAAAGAATTCAAGCTCTATGGAGCCCTCTTGTTGAAGATTTCTCCATCCACATTCCTCCAAGCCTCTTCCTATCCAAAGATCCATTCAAGATTGGTGTTGAAGATCTTAAAGTAATTGATTTGATACATCCTACATTCTACTTTCCATATTATACATCCATTTGGTGCATGCATACTTATGGATCCACGGATTTGAATCCACCACAAGGGCTTCTACAAGCAAGGTGAATTTGTTCATTTACTTTGTTTTACTTATGAAATTTCAATTATACTTTGAGGTTAATTACAAAATTGGGGTTTGACCAAGGCAAACCCCCCCCCAACATGAAAATCCATTTTTATTGTAGGTATAAGTTTGGAATAGCAGGTCAAAGTGCAAATTCAGATACCCTTTTTGGAAAACTTTCGGGATCCAAAAATAGATTTTTTGTCGGAGACTTTTTAGGTCAATTTTGCCCTAGGTCAGAATCGGAAATTCTGGTTCAATGGTGACATTGACTTGAGGGTCAAAATTGGAACTGTGTCATATCAGAAAATGATTTATAGGTTTTGTAGATCTCGCAATTTTGGTTCATAATCCCAGAAATCAACAATTTCTAAGACCGTCTGACAGGGTTTTCAGTAGGTTCTTTTTCAGAGGTATGTATTTTATTCCATTATTTTTTGCTTTCATTTCCAGATTTACACCCCTTATCAATTAAAATTAAATGTATGTGGATAATATGTGCATAGGGTCACTTTTATGAGCAAATCTCCATTGTTCTAAACCCTATCCATATTTTCTTCTTTACATTTTGGTGAACCCACGATAGACAACTTTTTCTTTTTGTTTTTAGATTTACATTTTATGATTAGATCTTACATGCATTTATTTTTATGCTCTTGCATTTATATTTCAAAATTTCAAAAAAATTACAAAATTTCTTTAAAAATATAAAAACATTTACATTTTTCATGCTTTTAATGTTACTTTGTGTTCAACATGTATGATTTTTGTTTTGAATATTTTGATGAGGTTTTTGTTGCGAAAGAGGATAGATCCCCTAATGAGGTACATGGAAGTTAGGATGAAAAATGTTCGAATAAGATCTCCATGGATCCTATTCCTATTTCATCCTCCTCTACAACCTCTTCAATTGACCTTTAAAAAAGGGTGTGTGCATGGTTACCTTCATGTTCCACTATTTTCAACATTGATACACCTAGAAAGAATTCATTTAGTGTGTGTGATGTTGCTTTGTCCTCTCTTGCATTACCTTGTAAGGATATATTAGAGCAAGAAGATGACTCTAATCTTTCTCTTTATGGAGATGAGTTAAGGATTGATGTTGATTCTCTTCGTAATATATGTTTTTTTCTATGAGCCTACTTTAGAATATAATTTACCTTCTTTCCCCTTTAGGGATCACAATTTAGTGATTTATGGTGCTCCTACAAGGTGCTTTATTGATAGGGATGATAATCCTCCTATTTGGGATGAACCTTTGGATTTGGATGTTGATTACTCTCTTCCTCATGAAGCCATTGTGGATGATTCTACTTTTTGGGATGAACTCTTGGATAAAGACATTGATTTATCCCCTCCTCATGAAGATGCCTTGATACAAGAGGGTGATTTATTAATGGATGATATATTCATACATGATGGTGACTCTTTTTCTAAAACACACTCCCCTTATGTAGACATTTTAGAGAAAGAAGAAAACACTATAGATGTTTTACCTCCATTTGGGATTCCTTCTAGTGATGAGGCATTAGAAGAGAATAATATGAATTCCCTTCATGCTCTCCCGCTTAGTGATGATATTATGGAGAATCAAGATCCTAACTCATCTCCTCCTAGGATGTCTTCTTTGAGTCCTTCTTGTGAATCTATTCGTACTGTTGAGACATCTAACATGGTTTATCCAAAACCCTTGTTGACTATTAAAGGTTGTCCTTGCATTACTATCAAGGGTAAACCTGGGGATCCTTTGGATTTATTTGATAACACGGATTCCATTTCTCACACCTATCATACAAGGAATAACCCTCAATCTAATCCGGTGGTTCCTAATTCTTTACCACCTTCTCAACCCATTATTCCTCCTCCACCCCATCTTCCTAGCCAGGAGTATTATTTGATAAATCAATTGTGCAATACCCCTGCCAAGATTTCTTTATGGGAGCTTCTTCACACTTCACCTACCTATCATGAAGCCTTGCAAAAAACTCTAGCAACTCTTCCCACTCTACCTCCTATTCAAGATAACATTAATGCCTTCTTATAGTGCATGCATGCTACCCCGAGTCCTCCTGACATTGTATTTACTAAAAAGGATTTACCTTCTAAATAAGTTCAGAATTAATATGATGCTCTTATGGTTGTTGTTACTATCAATAAGAGCATCATTCGTAGGACCTTTATTGATAATGGATTTGGGCTTAATATTTGTATCATGGACATGCTCAAAGTGATTAAAGCCGATCTTTCAAATATTCAACCTGATAATGCTCCTATACGTGGCTTTGATAACATTGATAAGAACACTTTGGGCATCATTACCTTACCTATCAAAGTAGGTCCAGTCATCCTGAATACTCTTTTCATTTTATGCATATACCTCTTAATTACAACCTCCTTTTGGGTAGACCTTGGTTGCATGAGATGCATGTTGTTCCTTCCACCCTTCACCGTAAAGTCAAGTTTATTCACAACAACATGGTGTATACACTTCATGCAAATGATGCGCCAAATCCTTGTTTGAATATTCAAACCCACAATATTCCTATTCCTAATAGTAATCTTTCTTCCCCTAATGCTTTTCCTAGAGATGATTGGGGAGCCTTTGATTTTAATCCTACCTTTATTGGAGAGTATAAAGTTTCTAATCTTGATTTTATGAAGCAACAAAGAGAGTTTGAACAATGATCTTTTGCTTCTACTTCTTATTCTGTTCGTAATAACTTTGTCGCTGCTTCTACCCACTATGAATCTTTCAAACCTACTAGTGATGCCATAGTGACTACTGAAGTTCCATTGAATCCTTCTGATATGACTTCTCGTTATGGTCATGGTTATCATTTACTAGTTAAACAAGGATTCCATGGTCAAGGATGTGGTAAGCATAAATCAGGAATTCAAATGCCCTTACAGAATGAGGGGCATGAGAATTCTTATGGATTGGGATTTAATCCTCAACAACACATCAATGTTACCAACATCTCAAATAACACTTTAAAACATTATGACCCTATGAAGGAATTTGACCAAGAAGTTCTTTTGCCTAAACTCCTTTGTGCTAAGATGATTGCTAGACCTAAACGCAAAAAGCAATGTAGTCCACATTTGAAGACTCTTCCTTTTTGTTTGTATCATAGATTTCATGGTCACTCTACTAATGAATGTCAAGCTTTACATTATAAGATTAGGGAGCTCATTGATAGTAAAGTTATTTATATATCATGTGGCAATGATTTGTATTTCAATCCTATTTTCTCTAAATAACATTTATGTTCCTATTATGGAACTCCACATTATGTAAACAATGTTAGCCTAATCTTTGGGGGCTCGTTGTCTTTCATAGTGTTGTGAGCGATATAATAGGTCCCCTTTAATCCTTGTTCCTATGCTTGGGGGGAAAGGATTCCATCCCCTTATTTTCTGTCTTTCTGGGATCCACTTTTCCCTTGGTTAAGAAATATCTATCTATTATGTGATATCCAATCATACATGAAAATTTTGGTTTGCATTGAGGATCTATGTCCTTGATTATAACCTATCTTGTTGTTTGACATTGGGTTTCCATGGTTGATAAATCTCTCACCTTTGAAACTGAACAGTGTGCTATCCCTCACAAGGGTTACTTTTTCACTTATTGCATGATATCTCTTTGCATTCGTCCCTTCCATGGCCTCATAGGAGATGTGACCTTCTTGGATTGGACTGGTGTTGTCTATGGATATTGTCTTGATGTTAAAGAAGGATTTATCCTTGTTCTTTTCTTTCCTTAACATGACAAAATAGTAAGTATTTTTCCATCTTAAGGAGGGGGGCATATATACGGCCTCCCTCATTTTATATTATGCATTTTTGTACTAACCTTTTGTTTCGCAGCATGCTAAATCCTCAGAAGGCAACACACATAAGTTGCTAAATCTTGAAGAGATACACATTCAATTACAATTCAATATGATAAATCCTCTTAAGGTAATGCACATAAGTTGCTAAATACTAAAGAGATATGCATTCAATTACAATTCAATATGCTAAATCCTCGGAAGTTAATGTACATAAGTTGCTAAATTCTAAAGAGATGCGCATTTTACAAATGTATTCCATGGTGATATAAGGATATGAATCCATGGGTACTTCATAAAAGCCATGAAAAGATGCACTACATACATGCACAAAGCTGCCAGAAGGTGCACAACTTTATGGGGTGACTATCAAGTGCTTTCTTGGTGGGCCATCCTATCCTTTTGTTGTTCACAGTGAGATACACACATCTTAATGGGTGAGCTAACCACTCCTCTCTCTCTCTTTCTCTTTGATTGGTGACGTCTGTCTTATTTTGATCTTAGGGTTGATAAATACATAAGTCCCTGGGGGCTTGAGGATTCCTTTGTCCCTTTTTATTTTAATAATATTATCTTTTCTTCATGATCTCCTTTACCAAGAGTTTGCATCGGGTCCATACTCTTGCTAAAGTGGGGGCTAAATGTATAGTTGGAAAATGGAAGCACTTCTATTGTAGACTAGTTTAGCCTTTTGAGTAAGTGGTTTGGGGTCATGTCAAGCACCTTGAATGGGTCTCTGACTTGGATCTAGCTTTCCCCTCTATTCTGCCTCATTTCCCACTTTTCTTCGGCCTGTTTCTAGCATCCTAAACTGCAAAATTGAGATTTTTGACCTCAGGGTCAAAATCAACATTTCTGGGTCAAGGTTGAACTCAACCTTGACCTAGGTCAAGGTCGACCTCAACCTTGACCTAGGTCAGAATTGACCTTTTTCTGGCCCAAGGTCTGTATTTCAAGTTTCTGGGGTTTTCAGATGTCGGGCTTCAGAAAAGTTCATTTCCCATTTCTGGGTCAGTTGTTTTGGGTTCTGAAATGACAACTCTTAAATTATATTTAATATAGGTCCACTTCTAGGGGTATAGGTCTAAGGGGAATTCAATTCTCCTATGTAGGTCTCTCTAGAAGATTGTGCCCTCGATTTGTATATAAGGAAGCTTTCTCCTCTCATTTTCTCTAACCATCTAAGACTTGAAGACTTGAAGAAGTGAAATCTAAGTGCAAGCTAAGAAGAAAGATTTGAAGCAAGTCAAATATCTATTGAAGAATTCAATTATTTTCAAGCACTCAATTCATCAAGGAGATCCATTGGTAGCCATTGGATAATTCAAGCTCTATGGAGCCCTCTTGTTGAAGATTTCTCCATCCACATTCCTCCAAGCCTCTTCCTATCCACAGATCCATTTGGTGTTGAAGATATACAAGCAATTGATTTGAGACATCCTACATTCTACTTTCCATATTATACATCCATTTGGTGCATGCATACTTATGGATCCACAGGTTCGAATCCGCCACAAGGGCTTCTACAAGCAAGGTGAATTTGTTCATTTAATTTGTTTTACTTATGCAATTTCAATTATACTTTTGAGGTTAGTTCTAATACCAGGGTTTGACCAAGGCAAACCCCTCCCCCCCCCAAAAAAAAATCCATTTTTCTTGCAGTTACATGTTCGGAACAGAAGATCAGAGTGTAGATCTGGATACCCTTTTTGACAAAATTTTGGGATCCGAAAACATATTTCCTGTCAGAGAATTTTTAGGTCGATTCTGCTCTAGGTCAGAATCAGGAATTCTAGGTCAATGGTGACATTGACTTGAAGGTCAATGGTGACATTGACTTGAGGGTCAAAATCGAAACTGTGTCATATCATAAAATGGTTTTTGGGTTTTGTAAATCTCATAGTTTTGGTTCAAAATCCCGGAAATCAACATTTTCTAAGATTGTCTGACATAGTTTTCAACAGGTTCTTTTTCAGATGTATGTATTTTATTCCATTATTATTTGCTTTCATTTCCTGATTTACACCCCTTATAAATTAAAATTAAATTTATGTGGATAATATGTGCATAGGGTCACTTTTATGAGCAAATCTACATTGTTCTAAACCCTATCTATATTTTCTCTATACAATAAATTTGTTAGATTTTCTTTTGTACCTACAAGAAAGTTCTATCAGGCACAAGTGCCAATGTACAGGGAACATGCGTCAAGAAGTGCAGGTGCCAATATATAGAACACATGAGCTCCCAACAACAAAGCATAAAAAAAACTACGAAATAATTGCATAAGCCCAGACATGAAAAAGAAATAGTTAGCTAAAAAAATGAAAATATAAAATACAGAGACAACAAATAACTTTTTTTTGGATGTTTTAACAATTTTTAAAACTTTTTTAGTGTTTTTGAAATTATTAGATTGATAAAAATAGAAATTAAAAAAAATTCAAAATAAGAAAACTATTAAAATTGTAGGTGTCAATGTGTAGTTTAGAGGAACCAAATAACGTAATCAATTATTTGCAGGCACATGCATTATTTGGTAGAGCCTAAAAAAATAGTTAGCGACCATTTCTAGAAAAGTTGCAAATAACCTAGTCAAAACTTGCAAATAATTTGTGGTCAAAATACAAGATCAAAAAGAAAATCTAACTTGAAACTGATAAATAATGAACATCCCTGAAAAACTAGATAGTTAGTTTAAGCAAAGACATTAAAGAGTAGTCACACACACCAAAATCCCAAGACATTGATGTATAGGCCAAGGTCCCAAAAATAAATGACTTGCAAAACTAGTTAGTTTCCTACAACAAAATTTTAAACCTACGAACCCTATGAGTTAAGAGATTAACAAATAACAAGTAATAACTAAGAAAAAAGAAAGTGGGTTAGTAGTAAACAAGTGAAAACACTAAAATTTTCAAAGAAACTAATGTTCATTCTGCTACAATGGAGGCGTTGATATGTAGGTCGAGGCACCAATCAGTGCAAATGTAGGTGATGGTCAAGGACCTGTACATGAAGACACAACAAAACTCTAAATTCTTGTTAGTTAAAAAGCAATGTGGTTCCCACCGGACATGCTAAAATGTATATGATAAAATATGATGCTAACCTAAATATTAGAACATCGAATTCAACCAAAGACAACATATACATTCATACACTTTGATGAGCCAAACTGGTTGCACCCTCCTCTACTTGATTTACTCTTCGATTATATGATTACTCTATGGATATGGAATTCTTTGTGATTAACACAACAATGTATTTTAAATGGATTTTGACATTATGATATTATCATGATAGTGGATTAGTTGTGAAGGGAGAAGGATCCAATTTATATAATTGGGAGAGGAGGAATGGATGGTTGAGATTGAAAGGCTTATAGAGGGATATGATTGAATCTGAGAGGATGAATTAGATTGAAGTCACGGCCTTGTGACATGTAGAAAGTCCTTAAGAAGAACACTTGTTATGAGGAAGAGGGCAAGGTGTGCTCACACGTCTGGTCAACCTTGGAAGAGGATGGGAGTGACAAGTGTAAAAAAATGGCAAATTGGAAGAGGTATACGAGAGGAAAGGTGAAAGATGGAGAAAAGAGGAAGTGTTATGGTGGCTATGAGGGGATTTTTCATCTCCCACATTTGTGCGCATGAAATAAAACATTTGGTCACATGTTAAATTGGAAGAGTGGGAAAGTGACAAGTGCATGTCACATGTCATATGTGTGCAAGGAAGTGTAATTAAAAATTAGAGAAATGGTCATAGGGAGAGAAGGTGAATTATATTTAGAATAAATTTTAATGAGGTTAATAATCAAGAGATTAGGTAATTAATCAAGGATCGGTTTTTACAAATTACTATTTAGAGGAAATAGGGTATTAGGCTAAAGGTTAAATTTAATTAATTAACATTAATTAACCTTTCGGAACAATAATAAGATTTGTTCAATTAATTAAAATTAATTGACCTTTAAAATAATAAAGGACAATGTAATTGATTATTCAAATTAATTACATAAAGGGACAATAACAATTACCCAAATGATATTTGATTAATCATTAGGATTAGAAGAGAATTTAGGGGTACAAATTTAATACATTGGCATAGTTTAATTTAGGATGTCACCACTACCTATGTATTCCCTTGATGAGTAGCTCTTACAAGGGTACATCCTTCATTATATGATGGTGAGGAATCATATAGTTCTCTCTCTTCATCTATGGGATGTTCCTTTATCCTTATCTAGAAGGGGCTAATTATGCATTGTATGTAGTACCTCTTGATGAGGACCTAACTTTTCCAAAGTATCATTAAAAGGGCTATAGATTATATTGAGCTTAAATGATCTTGAAGATGAACTAAACTAGCAATAGGGGAGTCATCATTATGAATCTTAGGCAGATCGTGATTAGGATTTATGTTTCCACTCTTAAGAGTGTACTACAATCTAAGAGGCATACTTCCTTCATAATAATTGTTTAGCATATCTATATTATTGTGCATATTGCCATAATATGTACAAAAGGTAAGACTTAATAAAATTTCCACACATATATGAGTACTTAAGAAACCACACATCAATCCCATTATAAATCATGTAAACTAAGATCCTAACATTTGAAAATATACTCTGATACTAAGTGTATTATCTCAATCCTCACACTGAGGACATTAACCAAATGAATACTTTCTTTCTAATAACAACATAGAAAAAATATTGATAACTAAGATATGATATTACCATAATAAAAATTACCACATGTAAAAGGTAGCATGCCAAGTACAAGGATATACAATGAACAACATGATCATAGTGAGGATATTTCACATCACACATAGAATAAGACATCAAATTTTTTTATAGTGCATTATCATTTCTCAAAGGAATGCAAAATGAGTATAATATTTACAAAATCATGGGAAAAATTTACATTACAAACCTCAAAGAGATTGGAACAACACCATGACACTAACTAAGTTCTAACCCTACAATAATATTCTCCCATGGACATCACACAAGGTAGGATAAGGGAACCATATATCTCTAATCATTCCCCATACATAATTGATGGGATTCTCAATTCCAAGAGAAACTTGAACAAGTGGTGGGACAAGTAGGATATATCATGTCTCAACTAGACGAATGGACTTTGTTTCCCCTTAAGAAAGAGACACATGCAAAAGATAAAGTGGGATATCCCAAGAAAAAACATCCAACACAAGAGACTAACCTTCATAAGAAGTGGTCCCACTATGTGGTAGACACACTCCATTCACAAGAATAATGAGTTTTTTATTAATGGAAGTACATGATTCTAAATGCTAAGGATGATAGGAATCTTAGATAATGACACTTATAAAAAAAGTGAAAACATGGGAAAAATCACATGACCAAGAGGAATTTTTTTTTAAATAAGGTTTCCCTTGAAAATGATTTAAAATAGTTCTTATTTGATGGAATAGAGGATTACAATGCACAAATTTTCACTATAGTCATATTTTTGTGCCACGGTCTTTTTGTTGCATTATAATTTTGAGAAGAGATTGAACAAATGTCTATTTATAGGTGTCATACTTAGGTAAAATGCATAGGACGTGCAAAAATAATATTATGAAAATTCATGGACTTTTAAATGACCATAAATTATTGAGAGACCTTGGTAAACAATCACACACAATCTTTGAAATACAATTGAATAGGCAATTGTTAGGGAGGTTGGATGAATCACTCACTGATTCATGCTCCTAGTCTTATCACAAGACTTATATGGTGTCTTCACTACACTCCTTTGAAACTATAGGAACCTCAACCAATTTTGATCCCCTGGTTACTCTAGCCAACCAAACTAACAACAAAGATTCAACCAACCAAGACTTATACTTGGTGCATTGTAGCTTTTCTACTTCTTTCCCTTATTCCAACTTAAAGGCTTGCAACCTCCATATGCATAATTTTACCTTGTAGAGGTGTGTAGGTGTCTTAAAAAATGATAATTTAATCCACTATGGGTGTTAGGATTCCCACCTAGCTCAACCATATAGTCTATTTCACTAATCTTTCACAAAATAGGCCTAATAGGCTAGTAGCCCTATTAGGTCTCCTACTCCGAGAAAATATGGATTTTATCTCCACTCTTCCAAAGGAACCCTACAAAGTTTCTTGGGATTCTTGGAATATTTTCCAACCCCTCAAGTTTTTTTGGGTTCTTGGGGTCACCACCTTCCGTACTATACCCTAACTCAAAATGAGTGGTTTTAGGGGTTTTTAAGACTTTCACTAGATTCTAACAAAGATGAAGTTAATTAATCCATCAATTGGATTGGTGAAACCCTATCCTTCTTACAAAATCATGGAAATACTCCCAAAAGTAATTTTAACTCTATCTTTCCACATCTGCAAATGGTGCTCTTTGCACTTTGGTCTTCCCTAGTCGGGCTCTTCCCTGGCTTGCCTAGGGCAAGAATTTAAAACTAATTCCTGTATAGTTGAGGGACCAAGATCCTGAAAAACATATGTACATGGAGTCTATTCACTTTTCCCAAGAGGTCTTACCAAATAGACAGTGCGAAAGTGAATTAGATCTCCATCTTTGCACACTGCATGGATTGAACCAGTGACAGTGTCAAATCAAAAGTTTTTACAAAAGAACACAAAAACAACACAAAACACCTATCTAATGGCACACAAAACTGAGAAAAAACATAATCTAATCCATTCACAAGTTACATCACACTCTTCAATCCATTAATCACCTACTGCAAAATAACTAAAAATTACACACAAAACAACACACAATCTTGATTTCTTCAAATCACTATCCATACAAAGGGTGTCCAACCTTGCATCATGGTCAATCCATATATTATGTAGGGTGTTTATGTTAGGAATAAGGTGTCTCAACCTTGGATAATTCCTATTCTTATTATTTGTTTTGTAAAATGTATTTTATTGCAAATAATGTAATTAAGTGTGAGTGTACATGTCTAGTTGGCATGTTGATGTGTCACTCTACTTGACGTGTTGGCATCTTGAATTGTGTGTAAGGAGATCATGGTTGAAATAGTTATGATGGATTCCTATGACATGTAAGAGCTATTTCTAGGAGATTTCAATGATAGGTGAAGACATGCAAGACATGTGGCAACTGATAAAGTTGAGTACTTTACACTCTTCCACAATCGGAGAATGGTAAAACCCTAATACGACTATCCTTGGAAGTTGCCCTAAAAAGGAAAGTGCATGATATAAGTATTTTTTAGGGTTACAGGAAAGGATACAAAAAGAGTGTATTGTTGGTATGATCTGGTGCTACTGGATTTGTCTTAGAGTGTCGATTGTCTCC
>MU227205.1:597701-617019 GCA_018584345.1 Thuja plicata
GAACAACACTAGACAAGTGGAGCACAGTTTGATCTTTGGGTTGGGAGGAGTCCACAACTCCATCATTGACCACTTGTTTGTTCCTATTCCAATGTGAGTTCTTCCCTTTATCCTTGTTAGGGTTGTTTTTGTTTTGACCATTGTTATTGTTGTTGTTGTTTCCATGCTTGGTCAAAATTCCTTATTCTTTCAAAACATCCTCAATCCTACATGTGGTTTCAACCATGGTTTCAAAGGAATCAAAAACCATATTCCTAACTTCATACCACATTTCAGGAATCAAGTTGCTAACAAGGATGTCAATCTTTTCATTTTCAGGAACGGTTCTAGAGTAGTGAGAGCATTGTCGTCTCCACCTTTGCAAGAAAGTGACAACGGATTCCCCTTGATTTTTCTTTAAGTTGCATAAGTATAACATGGTGATAGATCTTGAAAGGTTGTATTCAAAGTGTTGAACATATCTGTGGACAAGCTCTTTGAAAGTCTTAATGTGAGGAGTTATATTGGTGAACCATTCCATTGCTTGACCCTTAAGACTCCTTGGGAACAATCTCATGAGGTATGAGTCATCTTGATGGAACTCAAAACTTGTGGTATAAAATTGGTGCATGTGATCATGTGGATCTCCATTCCCATCATACTTGTCATATTGAGGGATATCAACCTTTCTAGGAAAGCCTTACATGTTAACACTTTTGTCAAAAGGATTAGGACAAATTGAATCAAGTGAGAATAAATTCTTGGGTGCTAACATCTTTTCCATCATATTCTTAAGTTGTTTGATCTCCTCTTCTTGAGATGGGCCTTTCTTCTTAATCTTTTTGTCCATGTCAAAGTTGTAGGGGACTCTAGCACCCTTGTTGATTAAATTCTCTAGGCACTTGTCTTTGTTTTGCTCTAAATATTTCTCCACGTACTGCTGGAAAAGTGGTTCTTATTGCATTTTCATAAAGTATTGGGAGGTGAGGTCAAAAATTGAGCTACTACTCCCATATTGTGAACTATGATGAGTACGTTGTGAAGGTTTTTTTGAGTTCCTAGGAGGTGTTCGTATCCTATAATAATCATGTCTTGAAGCCCTTCTTCCTCTAGGGCTAGGAGATCATGATGGCATCCTTGAACGTCTTCCACTTCATGGAGTCTTAGGAGGAGTGTATGGAGGAGAGTTGTATCCACCACTAACACGTATGTTATTAAATTGGTCATTAAGTCACTGAGCCAAGAGTCTATCTTTCTCCTCCTGGAGGGATTTCTTTTCTATTTCCAATAAGGTTTGTCTCTCCAACTCTCGGAGTCTAAATTTCTCTTCCTTTTCATCTTTTTCATCTAGGAAGGCTTTCTTTTCATGCTCAATTCTCTTAAGTCTTTCACTCGTGTATCTTGAAGATGTTTTGAGTGGTGAACTTGGTCTTAAATGTCAAAACAAATTATTGGTGTATGCTGCATTTACTTGAGTGTCATAAAGTTCGTCATCTTGGTTTTCATGTTGGGATTTCTCATCTTGATAGGCTTGCCTCTTACCTCTCTCATCCCTTTGGTGTGCATCTAAATATCTAGTTGAGATAAGGGGTGAAGCTAGTTGACTATCACAAGAGGAACTGCTAAACAAAATGGTATCTCTATGTTTTGCAAATATATCATTAAGGTGTTTATCCATGTCTTCCCTCTCTTATTGGTTCATTGTGTAACTCATATTTATATCTGAGTGAGAAGATGCTAAGGGTGTACCCAACTCACTAAGGTGACTTTTGGAATCAAACCAAACTTCTGAGTTGTTCCTAGGTGATTGATCAAATATGGGTTTGTTTACCTTATGTTTTTGGCGAGTTTGAACTAAGGCTAATTGGTTAAAGACTACTTGAGGTCATTTTCCTTGATATCTTGTTGTAACTAGCATGAAAGAAAAGGTACTAGCTGATAGGATGGCCCTAAGAAATGTTGGTACCAGACTAGGATAGTAAAGGCATTCACTTGTCCAAAAGAGAGGTGATAAGATAGAATTTTGCAAGGGGTGTAAACCAACACTGCCACAGAGGTGCCCAATGAACGGGTGAATACCCTAACACATATGGATTAGGAGGATGATTTACCCAAGTTATATTGATTAAATTTGAATTTGTATGAAAGTGAATGGACAAGAGATTACCAAAACTCTCCAAGTGTGTTATCAAAGAATCTAAAGGTTTTATCTTCTCAACAAGGATGGTTTCTAGCTCACCAACTCTAAGCAAAGTCACTTGTGAAATCAAATATTACTAGTTCAAGAGGTCAAAACGCAAGAGTCAAAAGTGTAAACAAGCTTCTAACATCGAGGTAAGTGACCTAATTTGATCTGGATCAACCTAGGAAGACTTGAAAATGACAAGATAGCAAATTGGGCAAGTTGATAGTTTGACACTTAAGGATGCAAATTTGTTGATCATTTTGATGTTTGGTGTATGTTTTGATGTTTCACTCATGCAAGACGCATTAAGAAAATTGTTTGTTGTAAATAGAACAGTCACTCCACAACCTAGGTAAGCTAGGGCAATATATGTTGAATTCCCACTTGAACCAAAGTTCAGCCATGTCTACTCATAGCGGACAACTTAGAATCTTGGAGGCACGGGATCCTCCTTACAGTGCACTCACTTCTCAGGCACACCAAGCTTCGAATCCCAAGGAATCGCTTCCTAAAGGACTGTTGTCTCTACTAAGAGCCATGAAAATGTGGGACATCTGAGTTGGTCTCTGACCTTCCGTATCAATAGATAGAGGGTTTTTGGTCACTAAAACAAAGTTTGTATTCAATGCATCCATTCATGTGGTTGTGATCAAGTCATTTTCCCAATTAAGGGGGATCTCCCAATCCTTTCAAAGCAAGGTTTTCACCTTAACAATGTAGGGACTTTAATGCACCACTAGGGTACTAGAGGAGATTTTAGTTGCCACAGTGAATTCACACCTATCCACTATGAGACTAATCACAATAGCATTTTTTATATACTGGTTTGGAAGGGATTGGCTTTAGCTTGTTACCGGTTCGGCAATCCACTCTAACTAGCTCTATTAAAGCACTTGGGAGGTAGCCACACTAGAAGAATTATATGAGTTTCTCTTGCACACAAGATCCACAAAGGCAAGGGGAGAGGATACGTTCATATAATTCTTAGGATTATAATCTAAAAGACACTTCAAAAACATAAGAAAATGACAACAATGCTTCTGGATTTTTGATCATCCCAAAAGGGCGAGAGCATAGTTTCCTAACATCATAGCCATTCCTAAAATATCAAAATAGAAGTTCACTTTAGAAGTCTTGCATGTGGGTTCCTATTGTAATAAAATAAAGTGAAATGCAAGCACAAAGTTTAGCATGTTATCGATCAAGGCAACCTGCAAGATGATTTGTTAGTAGTCTATATTTGAGTCTCCTTTTCAACGTCCTGCAAACCACATGTTAAGTTGTTTCAGAAATAAAAATCAGAAAAACATAGCAAACAACAAACAACAAACAAGATATTCAATGTATACTCAACTTATGCAAACCCTAGGGTTAGATCTGAAAATCAATTGTTAGGAGCAATAATAACTAGCAAATAATCTAAATGAAAACTCATATCATGCATTGAACCATGTGAAAAAAAAGTGCAAGCTAATCATTAAATGCCATTTTTTTAATTTTAATTTTTTGACCTAGTCAACAAGATTGGACCTATATGACATGAATTCAAATCCCAAACCCTAAATGCAGAAAAGAGACCCATGTTAAAAATAGAGATATTTTCAAAAATGTCAGAATTTTAAAAAGATCTTTTCATTTGTTCCCTAGGGAACCGTTTTTCCAAAATAGACTACTTTTCATAAATCAATCAAATGAGCTACAATATTGCATCCAAATTTAAAACAAAAAGAATGGACCCCCTGTATAATTTAAATACCTTTCCGAAAATGTATTCTGAAAAATATGCTGATTTGCGCCGAAAATTAATTTTTTATGAAAACTAAAGAAAAAATTGTAAAAACTTCATGATAGCTCAGAAAATTTTGAATTTTTTACTGAAGCTTCTCTAAGCTGTCTCCAACTTGAAAAAAAAAATCAGACCAAAAATCTAAACCGTTTGGGAGATATGATCAAATCTTTGAAAATCTAGGGTTTTCATCTCCAATAAAATCTGCACAAGGGGGTTAGCTCCAAAAATAATCAAAACCAGCATGTAAATGTGGGTTGCCCCATGATGGGCACCAAAAATGTGTGCTAAAATGTTGACACACTTCTATGAGTCATTATATTCAATATTTCTCAAGAATGAGGTCTCAAATGGTTACTCATACCTCCTTATTCATGGAGTGCAAGGGTTTGTAATGGAGGCCCTCAGTTTAGACCTAGTTTATGCCCATGCAAGTACACCATGAAATGAGATATTCAAAGAGGAAGAGCAAGAATTATAGTCTCCATGATCACCGAATATGCATTGCAAATGAGAATGAAAGCTATTATATATGATAACAATGCATGGAAGGAAACTAATCTATATGATAACAATGCATGAAAGGAAATATGCAAATTAATCTATGAAGGAAATATGCAAGATTAATCTATTGAAAGGAAATATGAATCTAAATTAACATGAATCTAATCTAAATGGATTGCCATGAAAGCATGAGAGAAGAAGACAAGAAGAAGAAGTTGCATGGTTCAAGCTCAAATGCTCAAACTCTCCTCCAAGATTGCTCTCCAAACCTGCAGCATAACAATAGCATAAAAGTGTATCCTCAAATGAGAATGAGAGGTTTCCTTTTAAAGAGCAATGGACAGTAGAGATTAAGAGGTAAAAAGAAATGAGCAATGGTGAAGATTAAATCTTGGTTGATCCATGTGCTCATATCTACAAAAGGCAAAATCAAAGGTTATGATTAAGAGGCAAAAAGCCCACCACTTAGGAATATGTGTGAAGAGAAAGGAGCTCTATTTATTTTTATTTAATTTATTTCCCTTTTCAACACAAAGAGGGATTTAAGTGGGGGTTTTATTTAATTAAAAGAGGGATTTTCTTTTAATAAGATTATTTTATTTAATTAAAAGGGGAGTTTAATTAAATAAGATAAGATTATTTAATTAAGAGAGATTTTAATTAAATAAGATAAGATTATTTAATTAAAAGAGATTTTAATTAAATAAGATTATTTTATTTAATAAAAAAGAATTGTTTACTTTTTAATTAAATAAGATAATTGATGAAATGATCAAACCTTAGGAAATATTGAAATAATTGAATTAATTACGATTTGATCAAGGAAATTAATTTGAATTAAAATGTTGCAAAGCATTGATTTAGGAATTTGATAAATTGATAAATTAATTTTGTGATTTGATAAATTGAAGAATGGGGGCCCATAGTCTAGGCGACCATTTTAGGGTGCATACAAGAAGAGTCATCTCTTCTTGAATACTCTATTTTAGACTATTTAGGTATCTAGCCACCTTAAGGCTTTCATCCTCAGACACACTAGATCTCATGAAAAGCTTTTGAAATTCCTCAGTGTAGGAATTTACATCAAGATCCTTCTGCCTTAAGCTATGTCTCTTATTGTGTAATTAGATTTTGTAATCATTTGGCATGTATGCCTCTTTCACTTTGACAACCATTCCTTTCCAAGTGGAAATTATTTTCTTGCCTTCTTTCTCCCTTTCTGTCTGAATGAACTTCCACCATGTCAATGCAGACCCTCTAAGTCTTGATGCCACCTTGACCTTCTGAGATTTTGTGACTCCATCACATTCAAAGTGATTCTATATGCCTTCTATCCAGTCCATGACTAGATCTGCCTCCATCTTCCCACTGAATAGTGGTATCCCTTCAAGTGATTTTCCACTCATGGCTTTCAAAGCATTCAAGAATGGTTCTTCTGGAAACATAGGGTCAAGTTCAGAGACTTTATCCTCTTCTACAACCCCTTTACCATTATCTTCTTTCCCTTCCAACTTATCACTAACTTCATCAATCTAGTCTGCACTTCACTCAATGCGTGTTCAAGTTGAGCTATTCTTTCCCTTAATATCTTATTATCTTCCTCATGATCATCGACCTTCTTGGCCAATTCTACATTATTCAGCATGATTGTGGACCCACTAGAATCACAATCTGACATGCACTAGACAATCCCAAATCTTTTTGGGGCTCTTATACCAATCTGTTAGGGAGGTTGGATGAATCACTCACTAAGTCATGCTCCTAGTATTATCACAAGACTTATAGGGTGTCTTCACTACACTACTTGTCACCTATAGGACCTTCAACAAATTTTGATCCCCTAGTTACTCTGGCCAACCCAACTAACAACAAAGATTCAACCAACCAAGACTTATACTTGGTGCATTGTCGCTTTTCTACTTCTTGCCCTTATTCCAAGTTAAAGGCTTGCAACCTCCATATGCATAAGTTTACCTTTCAGAGGTGTGGAGGTGTCTTAAAACATGCTAATTTACTCCACTAGGGGTGTTAGGAGTCCCACCTATTTTAACCATACAATCGATTTCACTAATCTTTCACAAAATAGGCCTAATAAGCTAGTAGCCCTATTAGGTCTCTTACTCTGATAAAATAGGATTTTTCTCTCCACTCTTCCAAAGGAACCCTCCAAATTTTCTTGGGATTCTTGGAAAATTTTCCAACCCCTCAAGGATTTTTGGGGTCTTGGGGTCACCACCTTTCGTACTATACCCTAACTCAAAATGAATGGTTTTAGAGGTTTTTAAGGCTTTCATTGTCTTCTAACAAAGATGAAGTGAATTAATCCATCAATTGGATTGGTGAAACCCTCTCCTTATTACCAAATAATGGAAAGACTCTAAAATTTTACTCCCAAAATGAATTTTAACTATAGCTTTCCACCTCTGCAAATGGTGCTCTCTGCACTTTGGTCTTCCCTAGTCGGGCTCTTCCCTGGCTCGCCTAGGGCAAGACTTTAAAAAACATACCTTTGTATTTGAGGACCAAATCTCCTACACAACATATGTACATGGAGTCTATTCATTTTTCCCAAGAGGCCGTACCAAATGGACGGTGGGAAAGTGAATTAGATCTCCATCTTTGCACACTGCCTGGATTAAACCAGTGACAATGTCAAATCAAAATAATTTAAAAAAGAACACAAAACCAATACACAAAACCTATATAATGGAAAATATAACTGAGAAAACACCTAATATAATCCATGCATGAGTTACAATGCAATATTCAATCTATTAATTGCCTACTGTTACAAAATAACTTAAAATTACACACAAAACAACACACAATCTTGATTTCTTCAAATCATTGTCCGTACAAAGGGTGTCCAAACTTGCATCATGGTCAATCCATGCCTTATGTAGGGTGGTTAGGTATTTATCTCCCTCTTATGGATCTTTTCCATCAGGTTTTAAAAACTTGACAATGTTGTCCGAGCAACATTTCAAAGTTGCAAAAGTTTCAAAATGCAACTTTTTGACAATATCTTGCAAAACTAACTTAATGAGTTTCCGTACTCACCAAACCTTACCAAAATATCTAATCATTGTTGAAACGTGATTCTAACCCATCCTAGACCCAACCAACATCATCAATCCATTTGTGCAAATAAGAAGGCTTTACAACTTGCTAGCCCCTAATTGCAACTTACCAAAAAGGTTCTAAAACTCAATAGAACAAACCCTAGTGTACTCTCTACCATGGTCAAAATGACCTTAAAGAAAACATCAAAATGCCTTAAAGTCTTACACACACCAAAATGAACTAGGATTTATTGAACAACCCATGGGTTCTCCTGCACCAGCAATACACTTTCTAAGAATTGGAAGGTGATCAAGGAAATCCAAGACTAGTTCAAGAACACGAGGGATAATGAAAAGCATTCCCTACACTTCCCATTAGTCCTCCTACCATGTATAACATACAAAATAAGAAAAAAAAAGGATGATGAAACCAAAACATATTCTAATAGTATCATAATTAAATTATTTCTATCATATTGTATTTATTTTAAGCGCAAATGTGTAGTAAGTTATTTTACTAATATACCAATAATGATATATATATGTGTGTGTGTGTGTGTGTGTGTGTGTGTGTGTGTGTGTGTGTGTGTTTGAATGCTAATGTTGATATATATTGTCACGATAATATTCATACCACCATCACTTATGATGGTGATTTACAATTTTCCCAATTAGTAGGGGCCAAAATAATATTACAATTACATAAGATGACTCAAATGCCTTGAATATATAGTTTACATTTTTTACAAATTAAGTAACTAATGATGGTTGAACACAAATCAACCATTTAGCATCCAAAAGTCTATCCCACCATGCTATAAGATAAAAAAAAACATGTAACAAACACAACCATGACAAAAAAATAAAGTATTACATGCACACATGCTAAAGACATTTCACACAAGACACATATAAACACAAAAAATCAAGGTTTCATCAAATCACACACATGACTATAGATAGTCTCACATTAGATGAAAAATATATTAGTAGCAAGGATGAGGATCATATAAGAAGGAATTGAATGTAATGGCAATGGTCTGAAGGTATTATTGGGATTACATGTTGTACACCATTACATAACATGATGTATTATCATGTGAATCATCTAGGAGATATATTTAGCCACAATAGGTAATTATTTGGGGCCATTTATAAAGCTGTATTGTAAACTTGAATTAGTTATTTTATGTGTGTGGGAGACAGATAATAATTAATTAAACAAATATATTTAATATTGTGTAAACTTGGTACATAAAAGTAAATGAGGGCTCAATAGTTTTGTGTCCTTGTGGTTTTGAGGCACATGGTTTTACTTACAAATTGATTATATTTGTGCTAGCTTAATTTTATAAAACAAAGCTCATATTTAGTGGCTAAGGTTAGCTAGGTGAATGGGTCATCATATTATTGAGTATTTTTGTGGAGTTTATATGTGAAGCATAGAATGTGATGTGTGGATTCATGTTTGGTCACATGGAGGATGCATTGGAGAGGCTTGATGTTTTAGAAGTATTCATTGTAAATCTATAACTAGTGTTCATGTATTACTTTGTTGTTCAATAATAGATGGACTACATATGCTTTTGGGGTCTAGGTTTTCCTCTTAAGGGGTTTCCTGAGGCATATCTTGTGGCTTGTTTGTTTGATCTATGCATTGTGGTTATTTTATAGGCTTGTATGCACACTTTTCTCTCATGTGATTATGTAGGAAATGAATTAAATGTATTGAATATGATGCATAATTTTCTACCAGGCAAAACCTTAAGGAATCTAGTACAATTTCTTATCACAATGCAAGGGAGGTACCAAAGTGACTTCAAACAACTCTATGCTAGGGTACATCATGTTTATAAATGTTATTGTGGTAGCATTTTTTCTCTTGTTAGTTTTTTTTTTTAATTTGTCTTCTTCTGCACAAAACCAAAATAATAATAATAACCATTCTTATATTGTAAGAAAATTAATTAGACATGCACTCATGATGAGAGAAGAGTCAATAACAAAATCAAGAATGATCAAACTGCCTTCTTCCACACCAAACTAGAAAAATAATAATCATTCTTATATTGTAATAAATATCAATCAAGCATACACTCATGGTGAGAGAGGAGTCAATAAAAAAAATTCAAGAATCATTAAATTCCGATGTAATCCTTAAAATTACATCACATTTGCAAGTTAATAATTATGCATCGAATAAAATAATTTACCATAAAAAACATAGTAATTGTTTAAAAGACAATTAGGTCAAAAGATCTTTAATTCCTAAGTATCATGCATGTAACTTGGAAACTCAAGTGCACAAGTGTAAGAACATCAAAATTCCAAATAAAGAAAATAATACAATTGAAATGATAGTTTAAATGATGCACATACTGCTAGTAAACTCCTAGAGTTGGAACATGATAGGTCACGAGGTCATCAATCTTGTTTACTATTAGTTAGAGGGCACACTATTGTACCTTGTAATAAATATATCAACAAAAATATTAATATCTCTTAATATAATAACAATAATTAGTGAATAATCTCGAAGAACATTTATGGTACACCACTAACAACTGGTAATAAATCCAATAATATAAACCACAAGATTCAATTTCAATGAACCTAATCCAAATTAAATAGAGACTATGATACACTTTAATACATAAACTTTAAAATTTTAAGAAGTGTCCCAAATAGATACTAGGCACAACCCATTTTAAAAATATTTAGAAGAATAATCAATGCCTACCCATTTCTATCATTGGAATCATGAAAGTTACCCTTTTGGGTCCACTTTGATTAGAGTGACCTTTATGCAATAACAAGCATATAAATTATACATTTTTTTAGCTTAGAGTGGGCATATAGCTTGAACCTTATCCATTTTTATATTTACATTTATTCCTAGGTATTATTCTTGGCCTTTAATTTACCCCTTCCTTACCTTGGATTAGGTTTATAGCTACAAAAATGATGTCAATCACTTCCAATATCATGCACATTATTTCTTGTCTTTTGAAATGATTAAATTGTGAATAGTTATATATTTATTATTTAAACTTCAAAATATTTAATTTATCTACCTTATTAAATTTCTAAGGTTTTTAAATATAGAATAAATTGTGAATAGTTGTTTATTAGCTTATAGGCTTCTTATGAGGAGAAACATATGACCAGAAATGTGTTTCACGCACATTACCGGTACCGGGAAAGAACAACAACAAATTGGAATTTGTTTCACACAAAATTACGGGCACCTTTTTGTACATGTCATAAATATTTGGACAGGATATGTTAAATATCACCGCTTCTCCAAACATCAGTTTCACCAACTTACAACGATCGTAGATAAGGTAAGAACTAGAAGCATTGCAGCCTGACATCTTACAAGCTTGTGTTCATTGCCTCCACCTCGTTGCAGACAAAAGCAGTCAATCCATGAATTTGTCAAGTTTATTTGTTCTCATTGTCTCTGTGGTTTACAAATCAAAAGTCACAAGAAGCCAATCAAGGATGCAAACTGAAATTATCATTATGCAGCGGTACATGATTATGTGTACCCAAGTTTAATTTTTGGTAGGTGATTAAGAGGGTAAAGGAACAATTTCTTGGGTAATTATTCAGTGGCTTTTGCATAGAAGTTTCGGCATGCCTCAAAAATCCATGTGGATCAAGTGTGGGCTCCCTTTTCCATTACATAGAAACACTAAGGAATCCAAAGCTTAGCATTAACACTTTCTTTAATCAACTATCAGAGCGAGTGGGTTTTAGTGACATCTACATGTGATTATCTTACACTATTGTCTTATCCTTTATTAGAAAAGCCTTCCACTAGAATTTCCTAATGCTATTTTCTGAGACACAAAATTATTTTCGATAAAAATTTCAGGTAAAATTGCCCTTGGCTTGGTTAATGTTGCAAGTCTCCCGCATACAACAAGGTTGTTCCCAGATCTTGAATATGTGCTAGACCATTGTTGTGGTTTTTGTGGACTCCCCGTTAGAGGCTTCAATGTCAACTCTTGAGGCTCTAAGGAATGAAATACCCTTTGAGCTTTCTCAATCACAGTAGGCCTTTTGGCCTTCTAACAACACTCGTGTTTTTGTTTTGAATCCCCAGTAGGTAAGAGATTTAGGAGATATCGGTACAAACTATAATAATTTTGAGGAAATGGATAATTTGAATGAGAAATATGAAGGTTCAGTTCGGTCAATTCATTCTACCCATTCCGCCGAGTCCAGGACCTTGATCTCTCACAAAGAATGTGCCTTGGCAGTGAAAATACTATGAAAGAAGCCAAATTATGAACCACTATGCAGTGTTCCATAGCTAAATCTCACTCTTTTCAATTTCCAATTGACTTTGAGCACCAACTAGGTGCATTTGTTAAATCCTTGCAAAATAATAGTTAGCATCTTGTGTTTATTGTTACTCATTTCTTCACTACACCATTGTAAAATACAAAAGATCTCATGAAAATAGGAAGTAATAGAAACGATGATTCTACTCTAAGAATCTCATCTCACATGGTTTGAGATAAGGCACACAACAAGAAGGTAAGTTTCAATCGCCCACGTAATTATCAATAATATGGTCATCTCTAAATTTACTGAGATTCTTTTTAAAAACATTATGATCAGTTAATATTTTTTAGATTTGTTGCAGTGTTGAAACAAGATTTTTTTATTTAAAATAGATCATTGACCATTTTATTTTACTAATCATATTTTACTATTCACTGTCTTCTTTTATCACTTCCAGAAATTATAAAATCATTTAACCATTCAATCAGCAGATGTCACCTTTCATATACTCACCATTTACTCTAGATAAACTTGTGTGTCAAAATAAAAGAGAAAAAAAATATTTGCTTTATAATGGACTTCTCTGGAATAAAGTCTGCGAAGGAGAATATTGTAGATGGTCTTTAATAAGAGAATTTTTGAAAAAAAACAAAGATCAGTCAAGGCAAAAAGACAAACCAAAATCTCTGATAATAAATTTATGTAGCTACGAATGCAGGGTTGTACAAGACTAACATTTGCAAAAACCAAAAAAGTGTGATTAAAAATGCTTCTAAAAAAACTATATTCTTTGGATTTAACTGGGTTGTACATTTATACAGATTAAAATAAAATAAATTTGTGGCGTGGATTTAAGGGGAGAATTTTTCCTACAAAAAATTAAGAAGGATGTGTAGTTTTTTAAAGTCAGTATTGTTTTTTTTTAACCCTTAGGTGTCCACGCGACCCATCCTAGTGACCCAACATCTTGTATCTTGGGTACAAAGGGTGATATCTGAAAGCCAGGTTCATCAAGAAAATATGAGCAAGAGTCAAACCCAAGACCATGAGTTGTCTACCCACAACCTCAAACCAACTCCGCTACCCATGCATTGTGAGAGAATAATTATAAAAAAACCTTTACACATAAATATGACCATATGTTCAATCTGCCATAAGAATTTGATCTAATGTTTAATTGTATTTCCTACCTTTCCTTGGACCTGAAAATCAACTATAAAATCTTCCTTATAGTGGGAGCATTGGCAGAAATTTTGTTTCTACAAATGTGGAAAATGCCTAGGCCTGCAGTACGACAGTCCTTACTCTATTTTCCATGTTTGGAGCCTTATAATTTATGCGGGTAAATAGACATTTACATATCTTATAATTAGGATTCTCTATATATTAGTGGCTCTATTTATGGGAAACCTTAAATTATCATTTAACCAAATTTAGAACAACTTTCAAACTATCAATTTGACATGTAGATTAGGGGTGGTAAATAACTCATACTGATTAATCTAAGAATTTTTTTTATTGCAATTTCATATTTTAAGATTGATTGGTTTTATTGTTATTAAGTAGTCCTTGCTAGTTCAAGAGTCTCACAACCTTATTTTAAGCTTTTGGTTTATCCAAAAAAATTATTTATCGTCCAAGGGGTTGAGCTCAATTGGTTACATCTTTGGGTTTTCATTGTGGAGACCTGAGTTCAAATCCCCATGCAGACATCTTGTGTGACTCTTAGTCTTCTGAGTTGGCTTATGGTTTCTAGTGTGTTTGATCGAAAGGAGCTGATATTTGTAAATGATCTCTAATGTAAATAACAAAAGTTTTATTTATCTATTTATAATTTTATCAATTGAAACTTCATAATGAGAACTTCAAAATTTTATTACTTTTATTATTATTGATGTAACATTAAGATTTTAATTAATAAATATATTATTAATTAAAAATACAATATATAAAAAATATATATTATATCAATATTTTTAAATATTAAAATTTAAAATGTATGCTTTTTAAATTAATAAAAATATGATAAATATGTTATACTTTAAAGAATTCATAAGCCAAGATCACCTGCACTAAAATAACCTATCATAGAGCAAAGAATGGAGACATAACTTAGAATGTCCAAGAAATATGAAATATCATTTAGAGAAGGAATTGAGGGAATTACCAAGAGAGATCAATAATTACAAAGTGGTCAATCCTAATAAAGGAGATCAAAACCTTAAGAAGGGTGGAGAAACCTAGGTTGCATGAATAATTAATAAAAATAATTAATTATTGCATGCCTAAAGTTTAGCTTAAGTGAAATAGAGATAAAAAGTGACTTAATAATTAAATCAATAATGATTTAATTAATAAGTGAAAGGTGACTTAATAATTAAATCAATAATGATTTAATTAATAAGTAAAAATACATTTTTAACTCTAACCCCCCCCCTTAAGATAAACTTAGGGAGAAGCCAAAAACCTAGAAAAACTATTGAAAGCAGGAAATGGGTCCCGGCAACAAGGCCTGATCAGGTACCCAAGTACAAAAAATCTTTGTAAAGAGCAGAAAAGGAGAAAAAACTGTGGGAAAAACCACTCTCCGAAAAGAGATGAATCCTAGTGAAGGACTAAAGAAGCCTCCAAACTAGGGAAAGTCCCATAAAATAGGAACAAAGATTAGGTAGAGAATAATGTAATCTGCATAAGTGCCCTAAAATGACACTGCTCGAATCAGGATGGAAAACAAGGAAAACATCACAGCTCGAAGATACAGATGGAAAAACACCAAAGTCTGAAGAGCTGATCAAAAGAAGAACATGTAGAACACCTCTGAAGCATGAAACAACAAACACTGTCAAAGAACTGTTGTATTCTGTATGAGTGCCCTCAAATGAAACTACTTGAATAATGATGGAAAACAAGGAAAACATTGAAACTCGAAGATACAGATGGAAAAAAACACCAAGTTTGAAGCCTCCAAAATAGGAACAAAATAAGAGTGTCCATATGCTAAATGATCCATCTGACTGAAATGCATAGGTACCAGCCACTACATCCGCCTAGTATATAGGAACAAAAACTGAAAACATAGCTCACTCCATCAAACCAAGGAAGCATATAGAACCAAAAGTAAATACCCCCCCCCCATAATGTTGATCAGGGAGAGGTATTACATATACATTGAGAGACTTCCAAGAATAACTGCATGATGAAGAACGTACAAGCACAATAAATAATGATGTCAAGGATGATTAGTCGCTTGACACACATGAGGCAAATGTCATGGAAGGAACACTCACTTGAAAAAGGTACAATGAACCCCCCATCGCACTTTATAATATAGTGTGAGTATAATCAGACACAAAATACGAGGGAGGGATCCCAAGCATGCTAGATGACACTTTATCTCAGTGTATTTGTAAAAAATAGATGCTACAGAAAAGATGTATACAATATCCATAAAGGAAATGATCCTAGGACCTGAAACGTCCAAGATATCCCCCAGAATGCCAAAAAGGCAAAAAACTGAATAAAATATACCTAGAGAAAATTTTAGGTGTGAGACCCATAGAAGAAGAAGGAGAACATAACCAACTTTCTGACGACATGTGGAAGTCAAAAAATGAAGTTTGGAGGAGCAAGATATGGTGAATGGAGTGCAAAATGGAACCCTGAATTTGACTTGGAAAAACCCTACAAGATGAAAATATAAAAAAACCAAAGCTGTAAAATTAGGTTGGGCTCGAAACCAACTTTTTTATGATATCTTATTTTGAAAAAAAACCTCCATTTTCTCAAGTTATGATAAAAAAATAGACAATACCCCTAAAAGGGCAAGAAAAAGAGCCATTGTGGCTCTCTCGTGGCTCCCGAGTGGAGGTGGCACAACCTGGTGGCGGGTCGGTGGAGCACTAGGCTGAGCCACTAGTGGCGGTGGTCATATGAGCGGAGATGGGGTGGCGGTGACGGTGCCGGTCGAGCTCGACGGAGAGCTCTAGGCTCGGCTTACCGAGCACTAGGCTCAGCCAAAGCAGGCCCCACCAAAAACATTTTTTTAATTTTTTATGAAACTGCCTCAATTTGCATGCCCAAAAAATAGGCAATTGCAAATTTGTTTTGCCTCAAATGGAAACTTTTCCCAAATATGACGTGCCTTATATGTAAATAAGGGTTTTTGGGCATTTTGACCACATATGTGATGTTTGTTTGTGCTCAAAGTGCTCCAAATAATAAATCCCCTCCAGATCCACACAAATAGATCTAAAATTTCGAAAACCTTGGCGCTCCAGAAATCTTCAAAAAAACTAAGAACGGACTGCTCCAGCAAGGCTCTGATACCATGTTAGAATTCAAAGATATCATAAGCCAAGAGCACCTGCAGCAAAATAACTTGTCACAAAGCAAAGAATGGAGACACAACTCAGAATGTCCAAGAAATATGAAATATCATTCAGAGAAGGAATTGATGGAATTCTTGAGAGAGATCAATAATTACAAAGTGATCAATCCTAATAAAGGAGATCAAAACCCTAATAAGGGTGGAGAAACCTAGGTTGCATGAATAATTAAGAAAAGAACTAATTATTGCATACCTAAAGTTTAGCTTAAGTGAAATAGAGATAAAAAGTGACTTGATAATTAAATCAATAATGATTTAATTAATAAGTGAAAGGTAGCTTAATAATTAAATCAATAATGATTTAATTAATAAGTAAAAATACCTTTTTAACTCTAACAAAATATGTATTGTATAAGTAGGAGATATTTTTCTACAATAAGTCAAATTGTGATATTGCTATCAGGATTTAACTTTGTGAGCATCACCTAGATGCAATAAGTGCTAAGTGTTCCATGCATTCTCATGAGAGATGGGTTCGTGTGAACCACTACTCATGAAATATGAATCAATGAGTTTGACTCAAAAAAACTACACAGATAAATCCTGATAGCAATATCAGAATGTATTTTATAGTACACATAAATCATATTTAATTTTAATTATTATTGCAGATTTTAATTAATAAATATATTATTAACTACAAATATAATAAATAAAAAAATATATTATATTAATATTTTTAAATATTAAAATTTAAAATGTATGCTTTTCAAATTAATAAAAATATCATAAATATATATTTTATAGTAAACATAAATGATATTTAATTTAATTTTTTTTTGTTTGATAGATAATTGGCCTATGCCCTTTATAATTTTTATTAATACATTTAAATGTTACACCTCTATTCAATGCGGGCACCGAAGGAAAAGAACGGAGGAAAGAAAACCCTTTGGTATCACCCAGGACTGAAAGTCCATATCATAAAATGAAATAATAAAGTTACATATACCACCATGTTATGTGGTTTTCTAATCAAATGAGGAGCATAGGTCATGCCATACATAATGAATATCCTAGGGGATATTTCATCCCAGTTTACAAAATAGCATCAATGGCATTTTGCCTTCACATATACAGAAGACCATTGCATGGATCACATTTAGTGTTTTCTTCTATATCTGTAACTTCATCCAGTTACCCTCTCCATTCTTCCAGCAGCTGTTCCAATGGAAGGCTCATTGAAACTTGTAAATCATTCACCAAATATATGCATTCTATCTTCCATCATTAGTCACATCTCAATATCAAAAAACAAGATTAAACGAGTTCCTCTTTATAACCAAGATAGATCCCAGAAGTTGTTAGAACCGCAACATGCCATATAAATTTTAGAACATTTCCTTAACTGCAATAGAACTAATGAAAATAAAGCTCAAACCTGAGAGAGATTAGGCTCAGATAAGCTTGCCATCCACCGAGAATAGATTATCTCAATTAATTACCCACATCAATTCATAACCGCAGAAACAAACCCATTATTGCCTACCAGAAATAACAGGAAATATACTTTATGAATATATACAAACATATATATATATACAAACATATATATATATATATATATATATATATATATATATATATATATATATATATATGATAACCAAACATCAGAAACCATCAAACCCCAAAACAAACAACTTCTATATGAGTTATTGTATATAAAAGTATGTTTAAATCTATATATACTTTAAGAGATGTTGGAAATCCATGAAATCGTCAACATTTAGTCATCTTGATTAAGAGTATTAGCTTTTTAGCAAAAAAATTTGATAGGAAAACCTGAGCTTTGTCCCTGAAGTCCTTTTTTGGAGATGACCATTATAGAGTTTGAATAGAGTTAGAGCTTTCCTATTATATCCAAAATTTCCTTTGCGGAATGATAGAGTCATAACTATCTATTAATTCACTAAAAATCTATGCTGCTATTAAGACAAAAGTTATCAAAAAAGAGGGAAAAGGTGCTCTTTAGGGGTAGCATTGAATAGCTTTATGTAGAGCCTCTATGTATTCTTCATGGGTGATGTCTTCTTCTACTTTATCGACAACAATATAGTCCTCTAGCCAATTATCAGTCCTAGATGTTCTGATCTAGAAGAAATGCATGAGGAAGTCTAGATTCATGGAAATCACTAGAGGCTCTACCTAGAAGCCGTCTGAATTCTCTGAAAATAGAATTGGGTAGGTAGGAATCGGGGCTATTCCTAATAATTAGAATATCATAGTTATCAGAGCGGGGGATGGTGAGATCTTCCCTAATATTTACCATGACCTTGTTCAAACCCTCTAATATGTCTTCTATGAAGACTTCTCGACAAAGGTTTGCAATGTCATCTTGGTTGTTGTAGATATGCATAGCAATGGCAATGATCATCGCAAGGATGTCAAGATTTTCCCTAAACCTATCCTTTTTGCTTACATATTGGCTTCCCAAGCTTCTGTAAACAACCCTCCAAATGACCCTATTCTTAACATCAACAATCTGTCTAATCCTATCAATCGTAAATCCCTTATCAAAATTCATCAATCAATTGAGGCCTCCCAATTTTATAAGAGTATCCATTTTTCGTATATCTAGAGAGAAAGGTCAAAGAGATTAGAATGTCGTTAGACCTAGAGAACTGATGGATTTAATGTGGGGATTGGAGGTACTAATGGCAACTTAAATTATTATAAATGTACTGCAAAAGCCATTATTGAAAATACCTTTGTCATCCTTTTTCCAAGGCATTTCATGTTTTGACTATTAAGTATAGCAAAGGGAGGTGTGATATAATGATTTATAGCAACGTGGAGGATTTCCAATACGTTTTCCTCATTTCAAGAAGAATGATTAGATATAATGTTAACCTCTTGAGATGATGTACTTCAATATTGTGTCATTATTTTGTTGATTTGATGTCACAGATGATCAAGAGATTGCACATCAATAAAGAGAATCAATTGGACAAGACAAAGGAGAATTTAATTAATATACTTACCATGTTTTGATTAAATACCCAAATGTGTTAAGACAATAAAGTTTATAGCCATATACTAAATGTAAATGAGAGATAGTAAGAGAGATAATAAATGTAAATAAATACACACACACACAAAGATATATATATATATAT
>MU227205.1:617201-635331 GCA_018584345.1 Thuja plicata
TTCACTCGGGCATTACAGTGTTGGTCAGGCGTTGAAGGATTTTAGTATTGACCGAGCAAAATAGTTAGTGTCAGCTGACTAATAGTAGATTATGTTTTATGGATAAATAGTTATATGTAGCCAGCAAGCATGAGTCTTATTATTTATTTGGAAGGATATAAAGGCCGAATTGACAAGGCTTATCATATATATATAAGGTCAAGTTTGGATTGAATAGTGTGTGTGTGGATGTGTGTTTATGATATGAAGAGTGAAGGCAAAATCAGATGGGATTCTAATTGAGGATAGAACACAGAGGACTACAACAAAATATCTGAGCAGTGAGGATCAAGTATTTAATCCATAACAAAGATCTGAATTAGCAAAGACAGTTGCCTATCAAAATGGGTCAATCCATTGTTACTTTCTAACAATTGTAGCAGTGATCAAAATCTCTTAACAGAGTAGACTTAACAGTCTTTTGTAAAACCTCTCACAAGGTGACATTTCTATATTGAAGTGTTTAAAGACCTCTCACAAGGCCACTTCTTACAGGGTGATTAAATCCTCTAACATGGTCACACCTAACAGTGTGTTATTGTAACCTTTAACAGGGTTGGATCCTAACAAGGCTCACTTCAGAAGAGTGAAAAACAATGACTGATTTGTTTAAGACATCTAAGGGACTTGGATTTATTTTTGTGGTAACTGATTCACCCCTCCCCTCTTAGTTACTCAACTCATTTCCAACAATTTATATCATAGCACCAAGTGCTTTTAGAGAACGTTTCAATGCCTAAGCTAAAGATAAGAGATGTCTTACAGAAGGGAGATCTCGAAGCTTAACAAAGACAATTTTGCAGCATGGCAAGATTTGATGAGACTACATCTATCTACCATTGGAGATATTGGCTTTCAATTCTTGGACCATAGGTATGTGGAACCACCAAGGCCTTTGACTATGGATCAAATGATAGACATGAAGCATCACAACATAATGATGATTGATATAGCCTCTGCACTCAGATATTCCAGATTCGATGAAGTCAAGGACTGCCCTACTGCCTAAATGATACGTGGAACAAACTACATGGTATTCATGGAGGAGATGTCAATGTAAAGAGAGCCAAAGAAGAAAGTATCTGAGGTCAATTTGATTTGATGAAAATGAAAGAAGGAGAGGACATTACAAAATACAGTGAAAGAATCAAGAAAAGTGTCAATGTCATCAGAGCTGCAGGTGGAGTAATTGAAGACACAACAGTGGTTAGCAAGGTATTGAGAACTTTACTTCCTATCTATGCAATTAGAGTTTCAGCTATTCAAGAAATGAGATGCAGTAATGGTATAACTCTAGATGGATTAATTGGAATATTATCAGCTTTTAAGTTGGATAACTTTGACAATTACTCTCCTAATCTTTGCAATCTTGAGTCTACATTCAAAGATAAATTAAACCTTGGAAAGATGAAAGGAAAATAGACTGACAGTGAAAGTGATGATGAATCTGATGATGGAGATTTGGAAATTATTGAAGCATTACTTGCAAGGAGAGCTGCAAAAGGAAAAGGACAGTATAAAGGAAGAATACCATTAATTTTCTTTTCATGTGATGAGGTTGGTCACATTGTTGCTAAGTGTCCAAACAAGGAAGACAAAGGTGAGAAAAAGTTCAACAAGTATAAAGGCAAGAAAGATTAAAAAAGCTACAAAAGCTACAAAGACAAAGGTAAGAAATCTTGTTACATTGCTAAAGATTCTGATAGTGATGAAGATGAAGATGAAAAGGTTTATGTTGCTATTAACGATGAGTCAGACAATGAAGATAATGAAAAGATAGCACTATATTCTCATATTAGCAAGAATGACACTTGGATAATTGATAGTTGTTGTTCTCACCACATGACTAGTGATAAAACCAAATTTGAACATCTTGAGCACTATGGTGGTGGGAGTGTCAGTTTTGGGAATGATGAACCCTGCTATGTGAAAGGTAAAGGTTGTATTTCTTTAACAGAAGGAATCAAATGTGATAATTCTTATTGGGTTGAAGGACTAAGGTGCAATATACTAAGTGTGGCACAGCTGAATAACATTGGTTTCAAGGTAGAATTCATGAATGGTAAGGCCAAACTCCTGGATGGTAAGGGAAACCTAGTTGGAACTGGCAGACAAACAAAAGGTAATATATTTTATCTTGATCTCAATGAAATTTCATGTTTTATTGCACAAGTAGATGAAAGATGGTTATGGAATAAAAGGTTATGTCATGTGAAATTTGATAACCTAGTTAACATAAGCAAGAACAAAAGAGTAAGAGGAATTCCTATTCTGAAGAAATCAGAACTAGCAATATGCAAACAATGTCAAATTGGGAAAATGGGCAAAACTAGCTTCAAGAGCAAGAACTACAATACAGAAGAAGTTTTAGAATTGGTAAATACTGATTTATGTGGACTAATTGGGACAAAAAGTTACACAAGTGAGAAGTATTTCATTCTATTTGTTGATGATCATTCCAGAATGATGACTGTTATGTTTCTCAAAGAAAAATCAGAAGCTTTTCAGAAGTTCAAATGGTACCTAGCAAGAGTTGAAAAAGAAACAGGAAAGAAACTCAAATTCTTAAGATCTGATAGAGGAGGAGAGTTAATTTCTAATGAATTCAATGAATTCTGAAATGAAAGAGGAATCAAAAGACAAGTCTCTTCCCTGGGTACTCCACAATAGAATGGTATAGCAGGAAGAAGGAACAAATCCATTATGGATTGTGCAAGAACCTTGATGATTGAAAAGAATGTTGTTACCAAATACTGGAAGGAAGCCATCAACACTGCAATTCACACTTTGAATCGATTTCAACTAAAGAAAGGTATTGAGAAGACACCTTTTGAATTATGGTATGGCTATAAACTTAATGTTCATTATTTCAAAGTATTTGGAAGTAAATGTTATATCTTGAAGGAAGATAGAAATGGAAAAATTAATGTAAAAGGTGATGAAGGTATATTCCTAGGCTACTCCTGTAAAAGCAAATAATATAAATGTTTGAATCTTTCTACTCATAAATTCATAGAAAGTGTGCATGTAAGGATTGATGAGTTTGCAGAAAGAGGTGAAGAACAGAGCAGTAAAGAGCCTCAAGATTACAAAAAATTTGTATATTATGAACCTGATACTATACCTAAGACACAAGAAATAGTGATTAGACAACATCCCTTTCAACCATTGAATTCATCTGCACAAACTCAAATAGTTCAACCTGAGTTGAAACCTGTGCAACCTGAGCTGCTAGTAGAGGAAACTGAGTCGCAGACTAAAGAGACCGAGTCACAGAAAGAGGGAACTAAGTCACAGACAGAGACACCTGAGTCTTAGACAGAGGCACCTGTGTCTCAAACAGTGGAACCTGAGTATTAGACAGAAGAGCATAAATAAATTTTTGAGCATGGTGAACCCAGTGGAACAAGCCCATAATCAAGAAGGAAGGATCTTGTACTTGCAAAATATGTCAGAAGGCATCATGCACCAGAACAAATAATTGGAGATCATACAGAAAGTGTAATGACAAGGAAAAAAATTAAAGGTACATGTTAACTGCTTAGTGAAATTGAACCTAGAACTATTAAAGATGCATTGAATAATGAAAGTTGGATCGAAACAATGAATGAATAAATTGAGCACATAGAAAAGAACAAAACTAGGACTCTTGTACCTAGACCAAAAGATAAGAATGTGATTGGTACTAAGTGGGTTTTCAAAAACAAGATGAATGAGAAAGGAGAAGTTTTCAAAAACAAGGCAAGATTAGTATGTAAAGGATATGCTCAAGAAGAGGGTATTGATTATGGAGAAAAAATTTCTCCTATTGCAAGACTTGAAGGAGTCAGAACTCTCTTGGAATATGTTGCACACAAAGGATACAAGGTATATCAAATGGATGTAAAATCTGCATTCCTGAATGGAATTCTTGAAGAGGAAGTCTACATTGAGCAACCTAAAGGTTTTGTAGATCCTAACAAAAGGAATATGGTTTGCAAACTACACAAAGCATTGTATGGACTGAAGCAAGCTCCTAGAGCATGGTATGAAATACTGCATGGTTACTTGATCAACATTGGATTTCAGAGAACTAATGACAATAGTAGCTTGTATATAAAACAAGGACCTCAGAACAAGATACTGTTAGAAGAAATATTTGTTGATGACATATTGTTTACTAGATATGATGAATTATGCAGAGCATTCTCAAAAGCTATGAGTAAGAAATTTGAGATGTCAATGTTTGGTGAAATCAAATTCTTTGTTGGTTTACAAGTTTATCAAATGAAGGATGGTATCTATATTACCCAGTCTAAATACATCAAAGAGATACTGAAGAAATTTGGGATGGAAGACTCCAGACCAGTTGGAACACCTATGCCTAATAGACATAATTTGTCTAAGGATGATGATTCAAATGAAGTAAACCAGACTACCTAAAGATCCATGATTGGTAAACTTCAATATGTTATTCACACTAGACCTGATATTGCATTAGCAGTTGGTATTGTTGCAAGATTTTCAACTAATCCGAGAGAGAATCATTTGATGGCTATCAAAAGGATTCTAAGATATCTTAAGGGTACTGAAGATTATGGATTATGGTATAAGAAAGGAGGAAACTTTGATTTAAAGACTTATACTGATGTTGATTGGGTTGGAAGTGTTGATGAAAGAAAGAGCACAAGTGGTGGAGCATTAATTCTTGGCAAAATATTAGTCTCCTAGACAAGTAAGAAACAAAACTGCATTTCTCAATCTATAGCAGAAGCAGAGTATGTTGCTGGAGTGGTGAATTGTTCAAATATCATATGGTGCAAACAGATGTTGTCAAGTATGAAGGTAGAAATCACAGAACCAGTCATTATCTACTGTGATAACACCACTGCTATTAACATTTCAAAGAACCATGTGATGCATACTAAGACTAAACATATTGCAATAAAGTATCATTTCTTGAGAGAATTGGTTCATGACAAGGAAGTAAGATTGGAATATGTGAATACTAAAGAACAAATTGCAGACATATTCACAAAACCATTACCTAAGGATGCATTTTTGTATCTTAGAGGAAATCTAGGGGTAATTCCCCTAACTGAAGCTCGCTAAAACATAGTTTAGTGATGCATCAACCGAGCTACAGAACAGACTTAACATGTTGATGTAGATATTTAGAGCTTATTGTATATAAATTAGTACAAATAGGTACATTAAAACTCCATTGGATATGTCAATTGGCATCTTTGGCATTGGCTGTCAAAGAGGGGGATATTACTATATGTGTATGTCATAATGATTAGTGAAAGAGGAAGAGATTACTATATAGATTATTGATGGAGAGATTGATGACAGAGGGAGAACTTTATCAGAAACAAAGATTAATGAAAGAGGGAGTTTTGGGATGAAAACCAGAATGAAGCTAAATACATTAATAAAATTGGATGAGAATCATAATGAAGCTAAGGACATTAATAAAATTTCATTCTTACGTCTGCTGCTCTATAATTCTTTGTATTATGACATGTTGTGTTGCCATCAATGCCAAAGAGGGAGATTGTTGATCACAATTATTCAATTGTGTGTTGTCTTTGATGTTTACACAAGTATAAAGATGTTTACACAAATGTCTAATCATATCTAAGCATAGTTAGTTCATACCAAGCACTCTCGAGCATTGAAGAGGACCAAAGTGATTTTCAATTGTAACTGAGTTCACTCGGGCATTACAGTGTTGGTCAGGCATTGAAGGATTTCAGTATTGACCAAGCAAAACAGTTAGTGTCAGTCGACTAATAGTAGATTATATTTTATGGATAAATACTTATATGCAGCCAATAGACATGAGTCTTATTATTTATTTGGAAGGATATAAAGGTTTAATTGACAAGGCTTATCATATATATATAAGGTCAATTTTGGATTGAATTGTGTGTGTGTGTGTGTGGATGTGTGTTTATGATATGAAGAGTGAAGGTGAAATTAGATGGGGTTCTAATTAAGGATAGAACATAGAGGACTACAATAGAATATCTGATCAGTGAGGATAAAGTATTTAATCTAGAACAAAGATATGAATCAACAAAGACAATTGCTTGTCAAAATAGGTCAATCCATTGTTACTTTCTAACAATTGTAGTAGTAATCAAAATATCTTAATAGAGTAGACTTAACAATCTTTTGTAAAACCTCTCACAAGGTGACATTTCTACATTGAAGTGTTTAAAGACCTCTCACAAGGCCACTCCTTACAGGGTGATTAAATCCTCTAACAGGGTCACACCTAACAGTGTGTTATTGTAACCTTTAACAGGGTTGGCTCCTAATAGGGCTCACTTCAGAAGAGTGAAAAATAGTGACTGATTTGTTTAAGACATCTAAGGGACTTGTATTTGTTTTTTTGGTAACTGATTCACCCCTCCCCTCTCAGTTACTCAACTCATTTCCAACAATATATATTACCCAAAAAGCCATTGTTGAAATACAATTCAGGAGAGTCAGTCCATACGAGTTTAGAGCCATCCCATGGTTGCTCAAAGTCACACACGGTGAAGTTTTGGCATTATCAAGCCCAAGATGGTTGATTATTGGAAATCTATCGTCGTTTCTATTGAGCCTGCTTCCCCAAGCTCTTGACCCAGTAGATAAGGTTTTGAGGGGTGATTAATCCAATGTGTTAATCCCCCATTCTAATGTTAGAGTCCTTATTTCTTTCAAACCTGGTATAGACTTCCTAGAATCTCTGCACTTTGGCCTCAGTGGCTCCCCCATTGATTTCCTTGTTAATTTCCCTGGCGATATTAATGGTTGCTACCTTTTTAGGAAGGAAAGCCATAAAAAATAGGATTGCCCTATTTTGAATAAACATAATCCCCCACCAGTTAAAACCCCCCTTGCACCTGGTGTTGACCTTACTTCCCTAACTCTGAAGAATACCAAGAACAATCTCCCTAAAACCACTCACCCTTAGCCCCCACAAGAACAAATCCCCCCATCTGTTGCCTGGATGCAGGATTCTAAAAATATTTGTGCCACCTTGGATAAACTTAAAGGGAAATTTGATAAACAACTTGATCCCCCATGCCTAAGCTTAGAAATCCCAGAAGCCTTGCTGGAACTCCCAAATGCTTTTGACCTAGACTTTGGTTTGGGTAACAATAACAATGATCCCCAACCAAAGCATAGAACATAGAATGCATAACAAATTGCATTAGAAAGGATCAAAACAAGGGCAAATAAAGTGAGGTATATCCCTAGACCCAAGTGGAACATATATTCTATTATCCCTCCAGGTCATGGTGTTTCCTCTGACCAACTTGCAACCCTTGATGTATCAGTGGACAAGATTGGTAACCCTGTATATTTCTCTCTTCTGTCAGACTCCCCTTCTACATTAGTTTTTGTTGATCAGGATAGCAGACTAGGGGAAGATAGATTGACCCCTATTCAATACCTAAATGGTAAACTCAATGAATTCTCGATTTATCACTGCACCGCTTCCACCCCCGCCGAATCAGTGGAAATTTGATCCTAGAGGGAAGATGAGCACTAAGATATCTATATTGGATAAGGATATGATTGTGTTGGAGGTTGATCAGAGAAAGGATCTTGAGTTGGAGTAGGGATAAATTAGTATAATTCAGGAAGGATCCCTCAAGGAAGATGTGGATACATTTGTCTTCACCTCAGTAGTTGGGACAAACACAAGAAGGCTAGTAAGCCTATTAAAAGGACCCTGTTGGATGTTGCTGATGAGGTTAACATTAAGAAGAAGAGAGGAAGGCATCCTCTACTAAATGGTAAATTTAAACCATCCAAGAACCCAAAAAGTGAGATTCCTCAGTGTTTCAAGAGTTGTTGGACCCCCATGGAGACTGACATGTAGTGGTTACTCATGATTTTAAAATGTGCATCTTGGAATGCCATAGGTTTGGAATCCTCTGATAGGAAATATGCAGTTAAGAGATTTCTACAATTACATAAAGAGTTAGATATTCTTATGCTTAAAGATGTGAAGGTAGTTGGCTTTGTACTAGATATTGCCCTAAAATATATTTGGAAGGATGCAATTGCTTATTCTACTAGACATCAGAAGGATAATGTTGGGACCTCTATTTTGATAAGTCCAGAATGGAGGTAAGAATTCAAAAAATAGGGATTCTCTCCCTGTAATAGAGCAGGCTGGGTCATCTTTAAGGTTGATGAAGTTGTTTTTGGAGCTTGTTCAATTTATGCTCCCAATGACCATAATGACATAATTAACTTATGGAAATGGATCACAAATCTGGATAAAATTCCTTGGATAGTGGAAAGAGACTTCAATATAGTTGAGAGAGCTCATAAAAAGAGGGAGGATTAAGATTTTAATGGAAAGGGAATGAACTAATCTTTTGGAACAGAATGATGAACAAGTTAAATCTTTTTGACCCTCTTGTAGAAAAAGGTGATTCGAAAGGGATATGGTTTACATGGTCTAACTTTTAGAAAGGAGATAGGAGGATCTACTCTAGATTGGATAGATTCTATATGAACAGACAACTTTTCAGATGTCCCCCCCCTCCAATTGACAATTGTGTCAAGGTTTTTCCCTTCACTCTTTCAAACTACCATCCTATACTCTCTTGCATTCAACTGATCCTAGAATAGGAAGATATGCCTAATAAGAAGCAAGGGTTCTCCCTAAACTCTTCTCTTATAAAGGATGAAGATGTTCAGGCCACCATTAAAATCATTTCCCGGTATAATGAAAAGGTTTCTCACCATGAGTCTAAGATTTCCAGATGTGTCAAACTAACTATGGAAAGTTGGGACTGGGAGGGGAGGGGTGAATAAGTACAACAAAAACTTTTATAACTGAAATTGCCTATAACCATATACTATTGCTATTGTTGTTTACCGAATTCAATAACTTGAAATGGAACTAATATAAAACTCATAAAACATAGCATCAAAACATTCAAGTAAATGAACTCATAGCTCCATGATTTTGTTTACGCAGAAATCCTTGGTTAGAGGAAAAAATGTGGCGGGATGATAGCCAAAACCTTCACTAACTAAAGTATAAAGTGTGCTCGGTTAGAGCTTAAAATGTTTAACCATTTTGATAGCTTACTCAGTTAAGATTATACAAAGACTTATCAAGTCTACCTGCTTAGAGGATTTTACAATCTCTACACTTAGAGATGTACCCTATTAAAGGTTTTACAAATATCAGACCGGTTAAGATCTACCCACTATTGGGATTTGTAGCTCTCAATACAATAGTATTAACAACTTAACAATGTCTACTATATTGCATCAGAACAAATGTTGATCATACTCTATGTGCTATGAAATATTGTGTTACCTCAATCTAAACTATAACACTACTAAGATTTTCTTTGTTTTAGCTAAATCTCTTCTCGATTCTCTCTTCTCTAATCTTTGTACTTCAAATAACTCCTTTTACTTTCACTAACAGTATCAACCTTCTTTGTATCATCACTCTCTGTCTCTCTCTTAATCATCCTTTGAGTATAAGATTTATTTCCTCTTAATTTTATGTGTTAGGTCCATCATGATTTGTTTTAATTGTTAGATCTTCTTTTCTGCTCAGTGACTGTGTCACTTTTACCTCGGTACTTGGTGTTTTTCTTGGAAATAACAAACTTTCATTAACTGCTTAATCTGCTTCTCAGATCTTCTCTTTGAATTATCTTGATTGTAGATTCATAATTAATGTTGTTTCAATTCATTAAATGCATCCTTATCGCATTACAATCCATTAAGTAACTCGATAGAGTAACTTATCTTTGCTCAGTTAACTTGATCTTTAGTACTCGGTAACTATCAACTCCATGTACTACATATGTGCTCAGTGTTCGGTAACTGTATTCTCTCGGTGTAGTGTCTGTGCTTTAATGACTTCACTGGCTTACTTAGTGTACATTACCGACTAGTCAAATATTTAGCTTTCTCCTTTTCACCAATTGATTCTTCTGACTCATATGACTTTTCCTTAACTAATGACAACAAAATATCCATAGAGATAATAATCTCCCCCTTTGACATTAGTTGAGCATTTTGACAAAAACCTCGAAGTCATCAAAACTAGTAACTCCCCCTCATATGTTACTCTTTATACAAAATATGTACAACTCTTCTCCTCTTTTTTCATTTTCACATATATACTTTTTTTTAATTTTGTATTGAATTTGCTTTTTTTTTCATAGATCTATCTATCTCACTATATTTCCCCCTTTTTTGACAAAAAGTCTCAACAGTAAAACTTAAGTATCAAAAATGTTCTTATACCTTTGTTGTATTCCAGCTAGTACAGTCTCCCAAGTGTCTCAGAGATTTTTTAATATCATAATGTGTTCATTTATTTCTGTTGATAAATCAACTATAGTATCTAGGGTGCTAAGCTCTAGAAAACTTGCTAGTTCTTTTCCTTTCTTCAGATGCATCTACATTGATTGCATATGGGGAATTATTAGTGATTTCAATTCAAGCAACTCTAATCTCACCTTGTCTTCCTCATGTCTCAATGAGAGTTGAACTCCCATGAGTTCCTGTATCTTTGAGTAGTAGGTATGGAATTCTCCAGGCTCGGTAGTTAGCTTTGCAAGTTTCTCAATCAGCTCTTTTTCAATATCTTCCTCCTTCTTAATGTCCTCAGTAAAGTTAGAAAGAATACATAATTTATGAAACAATGAAATGATGGATTGGAATTTTTCTTCAACTTTGGAACATAACTTAGAAAGAGTTACCTTTTCTATAGCAATATTTTGCAGTAGGTCCTCCATCAATTTCTTCTCCATAGATGCCTTGTGAATTTTTAACATGTATTCAGTCATGTCCTTGTTCATTCCTTTGATTTGATGGACTAAATTTCCAACTTGGTCTAGCAAGCACTCTGACTCATCAATGTTAACCTCAGGAATAATCTCCTAGAAAACTTCTTTGACATCTTCTAATATATCTACCTTTTTTTTCTTATTTTCCAATAGTTTGTCCTACTCAATCTTTTGAGCTACAAGTTCTGCATAAATATGAAATTCATTGGGCTTCATCATATTTGGGTCTCTAGGTGGTATGATTATTGGCTTACTCAAATCAATAACATGTTTCCTCTTCTTGTTCTTCTTTTTCTCAATTAGTCTGCTCTCTCCAGTAGAGCGTTTAGAACGTGATGCCATTGTTGCATCTGGTGACTCGGTATGGTGATCAAATATGCTTCCTTCTACTTTAACTTCCTCTTGTTGTTTTATTTCTTCTTTCTCTACATCCTTCTCTTTTAGATTTGATTCCTGCAACATTTATTTATCTGTATCTTGTGTCTTTTGATCATTCTGAACATTTGATGTTTCAGTCAGTGGTGTATTCTACTTTTGTCCTTCAGTGTCGGTTAGAGGTTCCAACTTGGTATCCTTCTTATGTTCAATTTTGGTAGCCTCTAGCTTATTAACATTTTCTTTTCCTTTGTCAACTGGTGGCTCAGGTGTCATATCTTGTGCAACTTCAATTGTACCAATCTGAATGGTAGAATAACTTTGTAATTGTATCAATATGGGATCAATACTTTTCAAGGTGCAAAATCTACATCAATATACTTAGTGTCTAGTACTTGTATGTCCATTACATCTTCATCCTTTGACAACTCCTTTGCGGGATCAATATCCTCTGATGCATCTTCAATAATTACTTCTGCATTATCAATGGTTAGATCAATTAGATATTCTTGGGTTGTGCTTTCCTTTACCTGATCAGTAAATGTATCACCTTGATTCTTCTCAATTTATTGTTGCATGGTGTCATCTATATGATATATTTATTTCCATTTCTTAGCAGTATCCTTCTCTACTGTTTGGAGGTCTCCATTCATTATCCTTAGGGATCTCCTCTTTAGTATAAATTTATTTGAATGTTTCTTCAATGTATATTCAATCTCAGATGGTGCCAGGTTGTGAATAGTATGCACAAGAGATCTCTCTCTCATCTCCTGCTCTGCATTAATTACATACTTCCATCATGCATCAATTTTGTTGTAGAGTTCCTTTGGTAGCTTATCTGCAAGCTCAATAGGGTCACTCTATATTTCATTAATGTTACAACAAATACATCATAGATCTTTTTCTTGTCCTCTTCATTCCTCTTTAATTACTATTGGCAAGTTGACTACCTGAGGATGCATGACTCTTTTTGTGTTGTCATCATGGAAACAAAGTCATGATTAGTTTCTGTCTTGAAAGGAAAAATGACTAATTAAGGAAAACAGGGCAGTCAGAGATACTCAGTGATCAGCACATCAGCCCACGTGCGAGAGATTGATTCAGCTTATGCGCATTCATATATAAGTTGTATGATATGTGTACATGCTACATCCAGACACGCATAGTATGGAACTACAGTACGACAAAGTTACAAGTAGATCAATAGACCAGTAGTCCAAAAGACAGAGCATGGAAGCCGACTAAGTGTTTTGATCAGCGTGTGTTATTTTATAATGTAATAGCTAAGCACCTTTGGTTATATGATTGTAATGATGTAATTAACATTGTAGTAAACATGCTTAAGCCAACTTGTTCGGAAGCGGTGTATATGTTGTTTTAGGGCCGACTAGTGTTTTGTTTTAGGTCATGCCTATTCAGATTTGAAGATATAAGTATGTAATGAAAAGGTATATTAGAAGTGTCGATTATCATGTAAGAGGAAGATACAGAGGATCAGTACAATGAAGTCAGTCTATGATATATCTCTTTAAGAGAGTGTATCATCTTAAAATGGAAGCACTTCCATGTTAAGAGTGTTTATCCCTCCTTAGGGGATTTATTTGACCTCCATTACATCATCCTCCCATTTTTGCATCATTCCCCCTGATTTGCTCCTCCTTATACCACTTTCGGGACTGATTTCTACATTATGGGTTCAAGACTCTGTTTCTGGGATACAGGGACAGGGTCGACCTCCTAGGATAGGGTCAACCTCAGCCCTGCCCTAGGAAAAGGTTGACCTTGGCCCTATCCTAGGACAGGGCTTACCTCAACCCTGTCCCAAGGTCTAAAACCCAGAACCCTGCAGTTCCCGGGTTGTCGGTCTTTGCAAAAAGTTTCTTCCCGCTTCCGGGTCGGCTGTTTCGGGCTCCGAAGCGTGGATTCCTAAATTATATTAAATATAGGTCCTCTTCTAGGGGCATGGGTCTAATTGGAATTCAATTCTCCTATGTCAGCCTCCTTAGAAGATTATGCCCTAATTTCATATAAAAGGAAGCCTTTCTCTCCCATTTTCTCTAAGTCTTCAAAAAAGTGCAAAAAAGCTCTAACCAAGATTTTGTTCAAGCATCCATTGTCTACATGTTTTCAAGCTCTCAAGGTGTTCAAGTCTTCCTCCCAAGCATTCAAGTCCTCCATTAAAGATCAAGGATTCAAGCTTTCAAGCCCTTGAAGGGATTTGGTTCAAGCATTCAAGATTTATCATTCAAACCCTAGATCTAGCCATAATGGTGGTGTGATCTTCCTTCAAGATCCTTTGTGCATCCTCAACACTCGTTCATTCTTCCTTCAAGGTGGATTCCAAGCATACAATCATGGAGGTTTATTAATTCCAAGCTTTCATATTTACATACTTGCTACATTTGAATTACAATTGCATATCTATTCAATATCATAGCTTCATTGTTAGATTCAATTCTACTACTTGCTAGCATTCTTATTTCAATTAGTGATTTCAAGGTTAATTCCTAAATTGGGGTTTGACTAAGGCAAACCCCTCCCCCACAGAAAACAAACATTTTTCTTGCAGGTATAGGTTCGGGACTGTAGATCTGAGGCCAAATCTGGATACCCTTTTTGGATTTCTTTCAGATTGTGTGAACAGGGACACTTTCAAAGTTGAGAAGATCGAGTTGGAAAAAGTGGTATAGGGTCGACCTTTGTCATAAGATGACATCAAAATGGAAAAATATTTCTAGGTTTTGTTCGTCTCTATGTTCTGATTCAGTATCAACTGTCAGCATCTCCAGAAACAATCTACAGAAGTCAGAAAATGAGTTTTTCCAGATCTGCTATGTCATGAGGTAGGCATTTTATCACATTATTCTTTACATACTCTTTTCCATCCTTTTGATCAAATATAATTAAACGTAATATCCTAAATTTGGACATAGGATTTCCCTTCATTATAAAAATCTTATTTGGGAGATCTAGGGCATCAAAGCCTGCCAAATTTAGATTTTACAGAGAGTAAGAGCATCCGCACATACATGGAACTGATCAGACAATAGTGTCATCATAGTAGTTCATTTTGATATAGTACATATCATCTTTCAAAAGATTGTAGCCTTCATCTTATTGGGCAGTGAGCCATATACCTTTAACAGGGTTTTGTAAAAGACTCCTAACAGGGTCAGACCTTTAACCAGGTCATTGTACTCATATTGTAAAGACTACTTCTAACAGGGCAAAGGAACTCTCACAAGTTCATTATACTTAGTACAATATTTGTGGGTACTAATTCCCACCAGGGTTTTCCTCTGATCAAGGTTTCCCCGTAATCATATCATGTGTTATGAGTTCTCTTATTATGCTTCATTCTACATATGTTTGATTTATGTTTAAGTAGTTGAAAAGTAATTAATTGAAAAACACTGATTCACCCTCCCCCCCCTCTCAGTGTTTCTAACAATTGGTATCAAAGTTGTGGTCCTCAGCAAATAAGTTTAACCACTTGAGGAGATCATGGACTCAGCAGAAGCAAAACATTTGAAAAAGAATCTTGAAGCAGCTCTTGAAGATCTTGATAGATCCAAAAAAGAAAATGAAGAACTCAAACTAAAAGTTGATGGCTCACAAATGCTTATCAAGAAATTAAGAAAATATTTGAAAGATTGTTCTACAAGTGATTTAGGGAAAGTGATCAAAAATCTCAATGAAGATAATATGTCTCTGAAAGATAAAGTTGAAAATCTGGATGAACAGCTCGTAGACAGCCAAATTGCTATAGAAGAAAAGATCAAAGAAAGCAAACAACTAGATGATGAACTCTTGAAAGCAAACATGAAAGTTCTGGAATTGGAAAACATAAAAAAGAAGTTGGAATATGAATTAACAGAAGCAAAGGATAAGATTGATAAACTCTACACAAGTTCTGATTCACTTCAATCTCAGCTTAATGCACAAAAGCAGAAAGGTGACACTACTGATCTTGGATTCAATATAACACAAACTGAAGTCAATTCATTACAAGAAAGAGAGAGACCTCATGAAGCATCTTCAGAAACAAGGAAAGTTGAAAATGTTGAAGGGATTAAAATAGATCTACCAAAAAGGGATATCAAGCAAGTTAACAGAACTTGTTATGCATGCAACAAACATGGTCATTTGGCAAGAGATTGCAAAGAAGTAAGACCTTTTAATGGTTATTGTTTCTCCTGTAATAAGTTTGGTCACAGGGCTATACATTGCAGAACTCAGTCACAGTAGAATCAAAGAAGAATGAATCAAAAAAATCAGAGAAATCAACCTCAAAGGAATTTGCAGAACACTACATGTCAGATATGTAACTACAATGGACACACAGCAAAGCAATGCAACATGATGAACAAAAGCATCAGACCTCGTATCATTTGTCACACATGTGGAAAGGCAAGACACATATCAAATTTTTGTAGATCCAAAACTCAAAAGCAAGATGAACCTAGGAAATCACTATTTCAAGAGAAAGGAGAAGTAAAGTTTGTTCAAGCAAAAGAAGATTCAAGCAAAATTTGGGTTGAAGTAAAGAAGGCTATATTGTTGGATCTAGTGAAGCCTCATCTCCGAACTAAGACAAGGACCCTACTAATCATGAACAAGGAGTATGAACAGATAGGTAAGGAGACTGAAAAGGCATTTGCACAAGTCTTTATGGATAGACACATGTATCCACAAATGACGCCTACAATAGAAGTTACTCCAGCTCCTCCCAAACAGGTTACAAAACCAATGATTTAGATTGTGCCTATGACAGGTCCACAAGTTTCAGAGCTCACAGTGACAATAACTTCTGATACAGATAAAGACTCAGAAGACACTATATTAGTTGACAATGTCAAGATATCCATGACTACATCTGACAAAGAAATGGACACAGTTGATAAGGCATTTGTAAGTACTAAAGAATTGTGCACTGATGATACCTCTACAAAACAAGATGAAGTTCCCATCAATGATCAAATTGACATGGATAAAGAAAAAGGTACTCAAGATGATACTCAAGGTGATAAGACACCAATAAAAGAGATACCAGTAAAGGTTGAATGTGTGGATACCAGTCAAAACACTATATTCTCACCATCCACTCAGCCATCTACCTCATTGTTGTCAAGGTTAACTCCTAATTCAGCAAGTTTGGATCCATGGGGAGAAGAAGACTTAATCATAATCAATGTTCTTGCTATGGAAAAAGCAAAGGAAAAACAAGTGATGAGGAACCCTCTCTTTTTGGAAATAGTAAACATTTTGAATGACTTAGTGCCTGCTGATCAGAAAATAGCAAAAGTCCAATCAGTTGAAGATGTGGACAACATTTTGACAAATTTCAAATCACACTTCACAATTCTAGTAGACTCTGCTACTAAAATTGCAGAAGATGAATACAAGAAGGAGAGACTGGATGAATTGGTAAATAACTTTACTTTAGACCTGAACTCCTTAAAGATTGGGAAATCTATATTGAAGGAATTGGCAGATAAAGGAAAGAGAGTCATAGCAAACTGTATGGACAGAGTGAAGCTCACCTCTGAGCACACCAAAAAGGTTGAAGAGGCAGAACTAATGGTGGATAGCATAAGAAAATCAGTTGAAACTTCCACGCAAGACATGAACATATGTAACAATTTCTACCAAGGGCAGTTAGACAAAATTGAGAAAGCAAAGTTAGAAATCAGCAAGATAAGGGTAAGGCAAACCCAGTTAAGAAATGCACTTGCGCCATCCTTAGCAGTCCTGAATGAGAACATCAAATAGATTGATGCCACTATAGTGACATATGATCAAGGTCCCTACATGGATTTGATAAAAATGGAGAATCTGACATATGCATTGTGCACGCATCTACAAACAGTTGATGCTATGAAGGTATTTTGGCAGAAAGAGATCCAATCTCTTAAAATTACGTACCTTGAAGTTTATATGGAGTAAGTATGCAGTAAACTTACAAGTTTTTGTACACCTTTGTCATTAATGTCAAAGGGGGAGTAATATAGAATGTGTATATGTGGAGAATTATATGTATATATGACGTTATACAATCACTTTTTGTGTTAAGTCATTTGAGTAACTTGGCCACATTCCTTTGTTGCCATAAATGACAAAGGGGGAGATTTTTGGCAAGTTGACTACCTGAGGAGGCATGACTCTTTTTGTGTTGTCATCATGGCAACAAAGTCATGATTAGTTTCTATCTTGAAAGGCAAAATGACTAAGGCAAAATGACTAAGGAAAACAGGGAAGTCAGAGATACTCAACAATCAGCACATCAGCGCACGTGCGAGAGATCGATTCAGCTTATGCATGTTTAGATATAAGTTGTATGATATGTGTGCATGCTACATCCAAACACGCATAGTACAGAACTACAGTACAAAAAAGTTACAAGCAGATCAATAGACCAGCAGTCTAGGAGACACAGCATGGAAGCCGACTAAGTGTTTTGATCAGCGTGTGTTATTTTATAATGTAATAGCTAAGCACCTTTGGTTATATGATTGTAATGATGTAATTAACATTGTAGTAAAAACGCTTAAGCCGACTTGTTTGGAAGCGGTGTATATGTTGTTTTAGGGCTGACTAGTGTTTTGTTTTGGGTCGCGCCTATTCAGATTTGAAGATATAAGTATGTAATGAAAAGGTATATTAGAAGCGTTGATTATCATGTAAGAGGAAGATACAGAGGGTTAGTATAATGAAGTCAGTATATGATATAGCTCTTTAAGAGAGTAAGAGCATTCGTGTATACATAAAACTAATCAGACAACAGTGTCATCACAATAGTTCATTTTGATATAGTGCATATCATCTTTCAGAAGGTTGTAGCCTTCATCTTATTGGGCAGTGAGCCATATACCTTTAACAGGGTTTTGTAAAAGACTCCT
>MU227205.1:635381-655719 GCA_018584345.1 Thuja plicata
GGGCAAAGGAACTCTCACAAGTTCATTATACTTAGTACAATATTTGTGGGTACTAATTCCCACCGGGGTTTTCCTTTGATCAAGGTTTCCCCATAATCATATCATGTGTTATGAGTTCTCTTGTTATACTTCATTCTACGTATGTTTGGTTTATGTTTAAGTAGCTGAAAAGAAATTAATTGACAAACACTGATTCACCCCCCCCACCCTCTCAGTGTTTCTAACAAATACTTCACTTGTCTAAATCCTTTGAATCCTCCCAATTCCTTTAATCCTTCCAGAAAGTCATCAATACTTTGTGAAACTCATGAGAGTTGAGCAACTTGAACAGATTTTTCTGGCTCAACAATTTCAGTCTCACTATCTTTTCCAAGAAAAAGTCTTCTCCTTGTTCTTGTAGGTTGTTTCTTGCCTCTTTTCCTCTCATAGGTTTTACCTTTCTGTCGTATTATCTCAGTAGCCTTGTTCTCTATAGGTTTTATCGATGATCTGGTGTTCCTTGTAATACCTCTTTTACTCGGTGAGTGCAATTGTACATTTTGTTTCTCAACCACTACAAGGGCTTGTGCATTATCAGTATCCAAAGTATCATCAACTCCAAGATTCATTGATAAAACATTTATCATTTTACTTGCCTTCTTAATTGACCTAGGTACCCAAATACCTTGTTTGATTTTCTCTTTGACTTCCTCATAAGTGCCATATTTATTTTCATTGGGGTCAATTGGTTTTGCTAATAGGGCTTCAAACTTTTTATAACCTATATCAACATCCATTTCGTAACCCATCAGTTGAATCCATTCAACTCTCGGTTCAACATCTTTGACTATACAAACATCTGTATCTACTTCAAAATATATGTTGTCCTGATATTTGGTAACTAGTTGAGGTGGTATCCTATACCTTTTGTGCATTCTAGCTTGTAACTTTAGAAAATAATCAAACATTATTGCATCAAAATTATCTCCTAGACTTTTTATAAACTCATGTAGCTGATATATAACTGGCCTATCAGTCTTCCAAACTACATCTCCAATGGAGGGAAATGGATTCTAATAATAGAAGAAATTACATACCAACAATGAACCAAATTTTAAAGTGTTGGTCTTTGCTTTCCTCATTGTGTTCATGTTGTCTTCTAACTGCTTAAACAAAACTTTACAGAGATCTATTTGTAAACCTTACTATGTTGTATGCTAGATCAACTACTCCACATGGTACATTGTCCACTAGGGGCGATTGAAACACTTGGTGAGATATTATGTTACATGCATACCTTAACTCAGGATCTATGACAGTAGATATCCTCATTCCTCTACCATCCCATTGTGCTTTAGTGATCTCGGTGAGTTTTACCTTGTCAATCTGCTTAATATTCTTTAGTCTGTCTCCAATTGGTAATCCAGTGATGATGTGCAACACATCCTTAGTGATTTTAATCAATTCATCCAACCACATGAACTAGTCGTGTACTCAGTTGAGTACCATTCTAACCTACTATGGCTTGAATACCCTCAATAGATGTATAGCATGAACCAATCCTTTAGTTTCTAGATGGGTGTTCTCATCTTTAACTTTTCCTTACAACTTACTGAATGAAGCATCTATCTTAGTTCCACGTAGATCTTTAATTTTACAATGTATGAATGTGCAAACGTCTTCGATTAAAAGAACTCACAGTACTATTGAAGACAATTCTCCCATCATGTCAATTTTTGTGGATATAGCTGGGGCAACTTGTATTTTGAATTCATGGGTTCAACATTCTTCACTAGAACTGGTGTTTGCATCTTCAGTGCCATGATCACTTCAAAATGTATGCAAAAACAAACTAGGACACGCTTGATAATAACCTCAACTTTGCAAACACAACTTGGTGTACAATAGATAACTCATAAATGTAACTCAAATGTCTCGTAAAGATTTAGAATTACCTTAAAATCGCTTGAATTCACATAGGATAGTCGCTCTACAAATGTGCTCAATGCTCTTTTGAAAATGTTAGGTTCAAATGATTTGAAAAAAAATCTATTTTCCTTTTTCACAATTAGAGTTTACAACAACTCTATTGATGTGCAATAAATGCGCTTGTGGAGTCCCTTTTTACCTTTATACTGATTGCACAGTTAGTTTTCTTGAACAGGTTAAACAAAATAACCATATATAACAATGTTCATCCAAAAACTTACACAACTTATCCAAATGCATCTTAATATATTGACATGGATCTCAAATCTAATTTTAGGAACTAAAGTAGGATTTATTATAAGCATGCAGTTCCTCCATACCTCTCACCAATTAGGTGGAGCTCAGTGTAACCAACTCGAGGTAGAGATGGTGTTGTGTGTGCTTCCAGATGATGTCCGTTCATCCTAAGTCTTTCTTCTCTAGATTTTGTTCATTTGATCTCAAATCTCATCAACATTAGTAGGGGATTTCATATTAGATTCATCTTTGATCGGTGCATCACCTTGGTATCTATAATTCCTCATAATTTTTCCTACCTTATGACAATGAAAACATTCCATGTCGGGGTTTCTCCATGCTCTTTTGTTGTTCCTTTCGTACATCAACATGCAATTTGCAGCAATGTGCCCATACCTTCCACATGATAAACATGAAATTATTATATTATAATCCCATGGTATAGAAATTCCTTCTTGATTAGTATTAGCATTCTCTCGGTTAGGTTCCATTTTTCATTTCTCTTCTTTATTCTGCACTCTTCATCTTTGTGTCCAAACTTGTTACAATTCTTGCAGTTACCATCAAACTTAGGTTTCCTTGTATTGTTAGCAAGATTAGTTTCTTTATGTCCATGCCTATTGCATCTAAAAAATAACCATTAAACTTAGGTGTACTTGGTGATTTACCTTTCATACTCCTGTAGACATTAGCAGTATGTCCAGGCTTCCCACAATAATTGCAACTTGGCTTCTTTTGTTTCGGTGGGGGTGCAGTACTTTCATCTTTCTGTACATTTGATGATTCTCCTTTCTCGATAGTGTTGTTCTCTTTGAATCCAATTCCTATTTTTTCATTCCTTTTCTTCTGATTCTTGAATTGTTGATCCAGTGAATTTAGTGCTTCTTCATTTCTTCTTAGTATTTCATTTGCATCTTTCTCAGCTTTCAGTCCTTGATCCATTCTTTCAATTTCATCTTTTAGTGCTTGGTTCTCAAATTATTTTCTTGTGTTATCTTTATTTGCACTCAGAAGTCGGTCGGTCATATCATAGTGAACTTGTGTCACTCTCATGATCTCATTATCTTTCTCTAATAACTTGATTTCAACTTGTCTTTTATTATCTTTGTCAATTTATTTTCATCTTCATCAATCCTTTTTCCATTAGTCAATCCAGTCATTGTTCTCATGTTGGTTTCAAGATCTTTCTTCATTAGGTCCAACTACTCGGTAAGTGTATCATTATTTTCCAGAAGTTTTTTTATAGTTGACTCAGATTCATTAGTAACACCGCATTCAGATGTTGTCTCAAGTGTATTAACTTGTTCTTGTGTAACCTTTAGTTCATCATATATTTTCAATCTAATCCTTAGAGACTTCTCAAGTTTCTTCTTTATATCAATGATTAATTCTCTTGCACTTTCCAACTCAGATTCAAGATCATCAACTCTTTTGAATTGCCTAAAACTTTCCATGACTAATCTTTAACTCTCAAGTGGTCAAAACTTATAACTCAAGAATAGTAGCTCGGATACCAATTATTGGAATGATTGTGGAAAGTTGGGACTGAGAGGGGAGGGGTGAATCAGTACCACAAAAACTTTTATAACTGAAACTTCCTATAACCATATGTCGATGTTGTTGTTGTTTAATTCAATAACTTGAAATGAAACTAATATAAAACTCGTAAAACATAACATAAAAAAATTCAAGTAAATGAACCCATAAATCCATGATTTTGTTTACATAGAAATCCTTGGTTAGAGGAAAAAACTACGGTGGGGATGATACCCACAACCTTCACTAACTGCAGTATAAAGGGTACTCAATTAAAGCTTACAATGTTTATCCATTTTGATAGCTTACTTGGTTAAGAGCATACAAAGAATTGTTAGGTCTACCTAGTTAGCTAATTTTCAAATCTCTAAACTTAGAGATATACCCTATTAAAGGTTTTACAAATATCAGATCGGTTAAGATCTACCCAATATTGGGATTTCTAGCTCTCAAAATAATAGTATTAATAACTTAACAGTGTATACTATATTGCATCAAAACAAATATAGATAAGACTCTATGTGCTTTGAAGTATTGTGTTACCTCAATATCAAACTGTAACACTGCTCAGATTTGCTCTGTTGTAGCTAAATCTATGCTCGGTGTTCTCTGCTCTTATCTTTGTTCTTCAAATAACTCCTTTTACTTTCACTAAGAGTATCAACCTTCTATGTATCATCATTCTCTATCTCTCTCTTAATCATCCTTTAAGTATAAGATTTATTGCCTCTTAATCTTATGTGTTAGGTGCATTGTGATTTGTTTTAACTATTAGATATTATTTTCTACTCGATGAATATGTCACTTTTACCTCGGTACTTGGTATTTTTCTTGGAAATAACAAAATTTCATTAACAACTTAATCTGCTTCTCAAATCTTCTCTTTGAATTATCTCGATCGTTGATCATGTAACAAACTATTCTTCGTGCATTGTAGAATCACAATTAATATTGTGTCAATTCATTAAATGTGTCCTTATCGTATTAAAATCAATTAAGTAACTCGATAGAGTAACTTATCTTTTCTCGGTTAACTTGATCTTTAGTACTTGGTAACTGTCAAGTCAGTGTACTTCATATGTGCTCGGTGTTCGGTAATTGTAGTCTCTCATTGTAGTGTATGTGCTTTGTCGACTTCACTGGCTTACTCAGTGTACATTACCGACTATTCAAATATTTAGATGTCTCCTTTTCACCAATTGATTGTTCTAACTCATATGACTTTGCCTTGACTAATGACAACAAAATATCCATAGAGATAAAAAGATAGACCCAAACCACTAATTCCTAGCAAAAGATGCTCAAGATTGTAGGAAAGAAAAGGGTGAAAGATGTGAGAATGGCATAATACATATTGGTTGAGGCTCTACAGGAGGCTGAACTTCCAATCCAGAACAATCCCTCAGACCCTAGGCTTTTAGACAAGGTAATGCTTTATAGAGACTCCCTCAGGAATCTGCATATGGATAAGACTAGAGGTGCTAGGGTTAGAGCTAGAATGAACTAGCTCAACTTGGGAGACAGAGGTTCAAAATTCTTCTTTCATACTCTTAAAAAGAAGGAAGCAAGAGATAGAATAACTTGTGTTAAAGAATAGGGAATAACTATCACATCCCATGAGGGCATTGTAGAAACCTTCACAAATGTTTATAGGAACTTATTCACCTTTGAAGATAATGGGTCCTCCGTGGAGGAAGCTAGATAGAGGATCAGAGGAATGATCCCTAAGAAAGTGACCGAGGAAGATGCAACATTAATAGATAGGGATCTCACAAAAATTGAAATCAAAGACTCCATTTTGAATATGGCCAATGAAAAGGCCCCTGGACCTAATGTACTTACAGTTGAATTCTTTAAAACCAATATTGAATGGGTTTGAAATAGCTTACATAGTGCATTCAATGAGGCCATTGCTTCTGGTACCCTAGGTTCAACAATCAATGTTGGTCTTATTAAACTGATTCCTAAAGATTGTGATAGGCTTCTTGTTAAGAATTGGAGACCTATCACTATCCTTAACGTTGGATATAAGATCCTTGCAAAAGCTTTGTCCCTTATAATTGTTAATTCTCTCTATAAAGTGGTTAATAATACTCAAACAAGATTTGTTAAGGGAAGGTACATCCTAGAAAATATGACAACCTACTGGGAAGCTTTGGATTGGGCCAAAGTATCTAGACAACAAAGTGCCATTCTTCTCATTGATAATGAGAAGTCTTATGATCGAATAGAGTGGAAATATATCATGATGATGCTAGAAGTTTTAGGCTTCTCGCATTTCTTTTGCAAGATGGTTTCTACATTGCTCCATGAAGCAAGGGCAGCAGTAGAGGTCAATGGGGTAAGATAAGAATTTTTTGAACTGTCTAGGTCCATCAGGCAAGGTTTCCCCCTTTCCCCCTCCATTTTTGTTATTGTTGAAGACTCCCTCCATTACCTTCTTAGGGATGATTCCCTATCCCCAGAAGTGAAAGGAAGTTCTCTACCCAATAATCAAGATGTCTCTAACATTCAATTTGCTGATGACATAGCCATCCTCATGAATCTAGAAGAAGATAATATGGGATGCTTCATGACCAAACTTGATTTGTTTTGTCTGGCTTCTGGAAGCAAGATTTCACCCTCCAAGTCTATTATGTTGGGTTGGGACCAAAATCCCCCAAGATGGTGGGGAAAGTTTGGTTTAGAATAGGGAGGCTCTAACCATATTGTTAGGTACTTGGGTATTCCATTTTCTATGGACCCCAATATCAATGAAATGTGGTGTTGGGTCAAAGATAGGATTCTCAAGAAATTGAACAAGTGGGATAGTAACCTCCTCTCTTTTTTGGGCAGATTCCAAGTGTGTCTGAAAATTCTCTCTTCATACCCGATATATTTCTCTTTTACCTGGATTTTTAACCAGAACAAATTTAACCTTATCCAGAAGTTTGTCAGAGACTTTCTCTGGTCTGATGGTAGAGGTAACAGGAAGATGCATGTTTTTTCTTGGAAGTGGTGTGCCAGAGAGAAGTCTTGGGGTGGTCTAGGGTTGAAGGACCTTAAAACCCAACGCATTGCATTAGCTGTTAAATGGATTGCAAAGGCATATATAGGGAATGAACCTTGGAAGATCTTCATAAGAAATAACTTATTTAGAGCTCATCCTAGCAAATATAAGACTTGGACTAATCTATGCTACACTAATCTTCTTACAATAGAAGGTAATGTTGTTGTGCAAGGTTCAAAATTCTTCAACACCATCTGAAAAAGAGTTGGAAAATTGTGAGACAACTTCTCTATAACTTTGTCCCAAACAAAGGTAATAGATTGGTTTGTGGCAATAAGTCTTTATGGTGGAATTTGAAACATAAAAATAAACCTCTGGCATTACTTCAAGGCTAATCTGCAAAAAAATCGTCTGAGAAATGTATTAATACTTTCCAAGATGTATTACAACAAGGAAAACTTATTTCACGTGAGAAGATGGAATCAGAATTTAATATACCCAAGTCACAATGGAGAAAATACTCTCTACTATCTTTTGCCCTTAAAATTTTGGGATATGTGAGTGATTGTTGCTCCCCTGAAAAATTCTCTTTCCAACTCTCATGGCCGGAGAACTCCCTCCTATACTTTGTTAAGACCCAATACACATACCACCTACTTACTCTTAATCCTAATATCATCTCCCATGCTAGCTCCAAGTGGCACCTTAATGCTCCTATACCAAACTGGAACAAATACTTTTCCTCTATTTGGACCAGGCCTATGGAACCCAAGATTAACTATTTTTTGTGGAGGCTCCAGTTGTATAATTTACCCTTTAAGAAGCCACGAGGAGAGCCTAATTTGTGCACTATCTATAGACATCCTGAATCTATTTTACATGTTTTATTTGAATGTTTATTTGCCTCTAAACTATGGAAAATGTTTGGTCTCACCTTCAATGTTCATTTCAATGTTTTGAATATCATCATAGGGTACATTAACAACAAAAAATTCTGCAACACTTTCTGGTCTATCTTTTCTTCTGTTATATTGTGGATTATTTGGAAGGCTTGAAATAATGATGTGTTGGCGGGGAAGGACATAAATATTACTGAGTCTCTTAGGAGGCTCATTTATATTGATGTTTCCTTGCAGGTTACCATTGTTATCAAGATGAAAGAAATAAAATTCTTGCAAATCCTGAGAGATGGAAAGAGTACTATTGAAAATAAGGACATTGCACACAGGTACACTACCATGAGAGCTAGAGGAGAGTTTTATAGCTCTCTTGTTGAATTCATCCAACAACTGAAGTAGTCTAGACAGGTGAAACTTGTTGATGGAAGGCCAGATATCTCAAATAATCTTGCTTTCAGAGCTCATGCAATTACTGGATATAATGTTGTTTCCCCATATTCCAATGATTCTGATACAAAATAGGAAGCTACTCCTGAGTGACTACTCTTTTTCTAGAATATTTAGTATTAAAATTTTGTATCTAGTAGGATATACTGCATGATGGTAGTAACTTGTAATTTTATTGGCTCTTTTTGATTTGGCTGAAGATGGGCAACATAAAATTCAAGACCTAGTTTTTCTGATTCGTATAACTCTGATGTAAAACCATTTTAATTACTTTTGATATGAAATAGAAAAAAAAATTCATAAGACTATCATTCAAATCTAGCTTATCTACTATCCTTCACAGTCTTATCCAACATCTACATTCAATTAACAAGTCCATAGTTCTTCAAGTTTAGACTTTACAAACTAGTTGTCACCTATATCTATAAATATGAACAATATTTAAAATCAGGCTTCATTCTAAATACCAGTCCCTCAATCCATATTGGTAGCATCATTCAAAATTGTGTTGATTCAACATCTTTTTCTGCAATCAAAAAATCCTTTTCCATCTTGTCTAGATCTCCTTCTTCAATCTGGTCTTTTCGTTGCATTCCCATTCTTTATTTATCCAACCTTCTGCTTTCAAAATCTTCCTTTAACTTATGTGTTATAATATCTATCATCTGCAATCTCATTCAACCATTTGTGTTAGACAGGCACAAAATTGGATAGGTTATTGCAGGCTTCACGCTATTCTCAAGGTGGAGGATCAAAATTTCAAAATTTACACATTCCCTTATGCAATATCATCCATTCTTTTCCTTCCTACTCTTTTTTCCCCTTTTCTTCTTAGGCACATTTACATGAAATAATTTGTTTTTTTCCTCTATCCTGACCATGAAAACCTCAAGTTCTCTTTTTAGTTTATCCCATTTTCTTGCAATATCCTCCATATAAACTCTTTTGTCCACCTTTTCCCACTAGTGTAGAAAAGGAACCAGACCAAAAGCTCGACCCTCTTCTTCATCTTCAAAACATTCTTGATAATCGAACCCTAAACATGGAACAAACCACTCAAGGATTGAGTCTAGGTCTACCAGCAAATCATTATCAAACAAATTTCTTATTACTCAATTTACCTCCATTTCTGGTTCTCTCATCTCCAAATCCGAGGCTATGATCATCAACTTAACATCCACATTTGCTCTCCATTTACATTTTCTCTCTTGAAATTGTCTTCCAAGGACCTTGACAACAACCTTTGCTACACTGGAATCCTTTATATTTAGCATCCCTAGCATCCTTTCCTTACTAACATGCCCTTTAAATGATTTATGTTGCTTGCTGGTGTCAATGGAAAATGAAGCCTCCATATCTGTGCTCTAGCAAATCTATTTCCTTCTCTGCAACTGTAATGAAACACTTTAAATTCACCTTGTCCCTCCAAATAAAAAGTGCCAATTAATGTCTTAATGACAAGGATGATATGAAATCCTTTTCGCACAATCATTTCCTCTAATCCCATCATATAAAAAAAAGTACCATCCTCATCATCTTGAAGTCGAGCATCATCGTTTCCTTCACCGAATATTTAATCATGAAAATATCTTCCAGTTTCCACTTCCTAATAAATAGATATGACAAGGACACATTTCTTAAGATGCACGATCACCCATCGTGACATAAGAATTGAATGATTCTGCTAGTGGTCACATTATAATAAGGCGCTAACGGTTATATCTTCATAACAAGCAAAGGAGCCACCTTATGAAATTCAAATTCTAACTATCTGCTAGACAAAACTATGAAAATCCCTTACTTCATTCACCAACCTAGATTTGCATTCATAAAATTAGATGCCCATTTAGATATGGAATCTACCTCTCTATTTCCTTCTCTCCTTATATGGTTGGTTCTAAAATCATGAAATGATTGAAGCATAAAATTTATTTCTGCTATGATGTTCTGAAAATTTCATGCTTGAGCAACCGCATTCTTTATGGAATTCATAATAATCTATGAATATCCCTTGATGTGGATCCTCTTAGCCTTAAGCCTACAACCCACTTAGAGTGCTAGCAATTCTACTCTTGCCTCTACAACATTGTTAGTGTCATCATGCAATCTTTGTGCTTCTAAAGCAATCAAATTACCTTTCCAATATCTTACAATCACCCCTGCCCTAGATGGGCCTGGATTCCCTTTTTAATTTCCTTCAAAATTCACCTTAATCCAATATACTTTTGGTTTTTCCCATTTCACATTCTTTTCTTCATTAATAATATCCTTAGCACCCGTTAGAGCGCCATTTCTAAACTTCAAATAAGCCCAACGAGCATGAATCTTCCTTTCATCTACACAGTAAACCAGATCACCCTCCCTTTTCATTAAAGATACCCCCATCACTTCCTCAATAGATACATTTATCCTACCTTTAACTCTTTCTAGTGATTCCATTTTTCCTTGAAATATTCTTCTAGTATGCTCCTTCCAAATCTCCCATATTATGATAGATGGTAAGTTTTACCAAATAGGAGAAATCAATGTTGCTTTTGTAGGGATATGCCAACTTTTAAAAACCCTTTTCACTTTATTTTTCATAGGTCCCATCCATTGCAATTTGGATTTTACCATTGACCAACATTCACTAGCGAAGGGACATTGGATTAGCAGGTGATCCACATCTTCTGAGGTTGAATTACATAGAACACATTTAGTTGGTCCATAATAACTAAATATTTTTCTTCTTCCTGTTGTTAAAATTCTCTCAGGTATTGCAAGCCAATCAAAGGTCCCTACCTTTGGTAAATAATATCAATCCCAACAGAGCTTGATCGGCCAACCATTATAAGCTTCATCATTTTCTAAAGATGTATACCCCAACTTCACTAAGTAAATGCCACTAGTTGTTGCACATCATATGATTTCGTCTTTATTTTTTGTCTGTAACACACTCCTAGCTTGGAATAGCTTTTTCATAAGGATCATCTGATTCTAATTCAAACTAGCATCAGCTAAACTTATCCAAATCCACTGCGGACCTAATAGTGTTTCTTTGAGTGCAAGGTAATCATAATTTTTTTCTCCCCATTTGTCTATTAAGAGTCTCCTCACATCATCATATCTACCATCATATGTTAGGGTTTGTAAACCATTCCAAGAGTCTCTAAAAAACAATGCTCTGTTCTCATCACCAATCTGCCTTGAGATGTGATCTATAATGACCTTTCTACAATCCAAGATAAAGTTCCATATGAATGATCCTCTGGGAGGATTCCTAATAGTGAGAATTCTTTCATTTTCTAGAGAATACAGATATTTGGCCCTCATTATCTTCACTTAAAGCCTTTAAGGATTGGAATAAATATTCCACACCAATTTGGCTCCTAAAGCCTTATTCATTCTCTTCTAGTTCTTGAGACCAACACCACCTTTGGACTTATTTTTACATATCTTATCCCAGGAAAACAAAGGCCATTTGTCCTCATCCCCATTTCCATTCCAAAAGAATTTTCTCATTCTCTTTTCAATAAAGCTTAAAATTTTATTTGGAATTTTAAGGAAACTCGTTGAGTATATAAGAATAGATGAGATGATTGTTTGCAAGAGGAGAATTGTTTTTGTTGATGTTAGCCAATTTCTTTCTATCCATCCATTTTATTTAAACAACTATCCATAAGGTCTTTCCATAGATGTGGTTTTCAAGTCCCTTCAAAAAGTGGCACATCCAAGTTTTTTCCTAGCAACTTTCCCTCTTTAATTTCCAAGCTATTACATAACTTCCTTTGTTGTTCCAAACTTGTATTGAAGAAATAAATTTCAGACTTCCTCCAATTCATACATTGTCCCAAAGCTTCACCATATTTTTTGAAGGTTGATTTAATAACTCTTTCCTCCCTAATTATTTCTTCTCCCATAAGATAATTATCATCCACAAATTATGGATGAGAAGTGGGTTCAACTCCGTTTGCAATACTTATTCCTTTCCATTGTCCTTCCTTTATTTTACTAGAGAGAAATCTTCCCATCACTTCTGTCATAATTATAAAGAGGAAAGGCAAAATGGAATGACCTTGTCTTATCTGTCTTGAAGTGTCAAAGAAACCCTAAGGGCGCCCATTGACAAGAACAAAAAATATGGGGGTATTTATGCAACTTGTAATCCATTTAAGCCAAGCCTCTCTAAAACCAAATTTTCTAAGAATCTCAATCAGAAAACATCTATTAACATTATCATAGGCTTTTTTAATATCTAGTTTGATCATAATCTTAGCCACTTTTTCTTGTCTAACTGTGTGAGTTTCCTCATGGGCTATGATTATTCCTTCAAAAATGGATCGGTTGAGGGCATATCCACTTGTTATGGTGATATGACATGTTCAAGAATATTCTTAAGTCTATTAGTAGCTACCTTAGCTATGACCTTGTAAGTAGTGTTACACAAAGCTATGGGTCTAAATTCATCAAATGTCATACTTTATACCTTCTTTGGAATAAGAGAAATGAAAGTGTTGTTGAAGTATTTTAATATAAATCTTCCTGCCCTAGATTCCTCCACCGCTTCCCAAAGATCTTATCCCAAAATTTCCAAATTTTTCTCAAAGAAAATGGCTGGAAATCCATCTGGCCATGGGGCCTTATCACCACAAAGTCCAAAAAGATATTTTCTTACCTCTTCCTTAGAGATTGGATTCATTAAAAAGGTGTTTGTATCTTCTGATATGCACTTGGGTATAAGATTTATCAGATCCTCAGTTCTTCTCAGCTCCCCCGAGTTTCTAGCAAAGATATTCTGATAAAAGTCTATAGCTTCTTGATTTATATGTTGAGGGTCAATTATCATGATCCCCTTTTCATTTTGAATAGAATAAATTTTGTTTTTGGCTCTTCTCACTTTCATGAATTTATGAAAGAATTTTGTATTTCTATCCCCATCTTTCAACCAAGTCTCTCTTGATTTTTGTTTCCAGTATGTCTCCTCTCTTGCCAATATCTCTTTGTCTTTCCTATGAAGATCCTGCTCTTCCTCATAAAAATTTTCATCCATTCCTTCAACAATAGTCTTTTCATTCAACACAACTAATTTATGTTCTAGATTAAGTTTTTTCTACAAAAATATTTCTAAAAACATCTCTATTCTGGATCTTTAATTGATCCTTGATACATTGTAATTTGTTATAGAAGATGAATGATTTGTTACCTTCCCAAGTAGGGAAATTTGTCCACAAATATTTAACATGTTCCATAAAATCTTCTGCTCGAAACCACATTGCTTCAAATTTGAAGGGAGATCTATCAGGAGTCATATCCTCTTGAATGTTGCAACAAATTGGGAAGTGATATGAGCCCGAGATTAGAAGAATGACAATACTACATAACCAATTTCATTTGTCCCAATGTCCAACTTGAAGAAATATATCCAATTTTTCTTCTATATTCAAAAATCCACTCCTCATGTTGGTCCATGTGAAGTCCCCCTTCCTAAAATCAATCTCCGTTAGGCCATTGTTCATGAAGAAATCTGCAAAATCCCTTTGGCTGCTTCTTGTCCATCCTTTTCCACTGTTGGGCTTAGCATGACATTAAAATCTTTGCGTAACATGAATAGGTCATCCTTCCTTTCTTCTATAAAACCAGAGATGACTTGCCATAGTTCCTTCTTTTTCGTTGGATTATTAGGGCCATGGATATTAAAAACACAAAATTTTGACAAAAGTTTCCTTGAGGAAACTTATATCCACTGCCAATTTGTAGGTTGACATAAAATATTCACTTCAACAACATTGTTATAAAATGCAGATCCCTCCAGAAGCTCCTCTTGCTTCTGAAAAACAATTATTCCATCTGCTAAAGTTCTTTTTAAAAGAGTCGTTATCATTCACCTTCAACTTTGACTCTTGCAATAAAACTATATCTGCTCTTGCTTGATCAAGACCTCTTTTGATCAAGAAAATCTTGTCAAGGGCGTTGCAGCCCCTAACATTCTATGATAGGAACCTCATTTCTTCAAAGAAAAGGCATAGCCTTTTCCCGATCTCATAATTTTTTTTGAGTTTGCTACACAACCAACCATTTCTAATTTCTCCCTATTTGTTTTCGCTCCCTTTTTTCCTTTTTTCACCTATTTTAGGCTTATTGCACTTTGTGTCAGTTTGGTCCAGACTTCTATGGTCCATGATGTTTGGAGTTTCATATAATCCTAGCTCATCTTCCTCTTCATCCTCGCTCTGTGAACTATAGATCGTGCCTGAGTCAATCAAATTTCCTCCATTGTTTCTTGCATCATCAAAGGATCTCTTCAAGTTTTTGATGGGTGAAATCCTTTCATCGTTGACATCTAGTTTTTCCTCTGCATTTCCATATATTTCTAAATTCTTAACTTTAAGGTCCACATTTTCTTGATGTACTTCTACTTGACTATTATTACCCTATTATCATTTACCCATTGAGAGACATCCATTCTCATGTCTGCACAAAGATCTATTTCTGGGACAAAACCTATCCCTCTGGAATTATGTTGTGGGCTTACCTCCTTTATAATGCAATGTTGCATAACATCCTCATCTTCAGTTTGGTGATTTAGAGAATATAACAAATCATTTTCTGTATGAGATTCTCCAAAACCTACTCCACTATTATTAATTCGAGACAAGTAGAGTGGAGTTTCACATACCACTTGGGTTGAAACTTCCTTTTGGGATTTCTATTACCACACTTGTGACTCTGATGAAAAAATCTTGTTAGTCGCCTCCTTTTGCAAGCTTTCTATAGGTCTGAAGTTAATGTCCATAACTGGACCATAATGGTAAACAAATCTCCATGAGATCTATTGTATCAGGTTGTGTATCCTTACCTTCTGCCATTTTCATAATGATGTCAACTAATCTTGAATCATCTTTCCCTTTTTCCTTTCTCTTTCCTATCATCATGAGTTATTGATATCAATGCATCATTCATCAGTTCCTCTGCTATCAGGGGTTGCCTCCATTCGCCTTTGTCAGTGTGAATAATGATGCGGGAAGGCAGCTCATAACATTGTTGCTTCCACATGAGAATCCTGAGAATTATGGCAAAATTATGCTTATTTAAAACCTCTTCATATTTCACATATTTTCCCACAAATTCCCCTAAAATCTTTATTATTTTTTCTCCCCAGTATTCATGCGTCAAATTATCCAATCTAAACCATATTGGGATCTCTTTTACTATCTCCTTCTCATGGTTAAAATTGGTCGACCAATATTTGATATAAAACCCTTTTCCATCCATCATATAGGGTCCATTCCCTAAAATCCAATCTTTATCCTCTTTTGAAGAACAAATAATGAGGTATAAACCATTTGTCAATTTTTTTATTGAGATAAATAAGCTTCACCATTGTTCGTCATTGTTGTTCACACCATTGCTTAATTTTACTAAAGGATGTGCATGAGCCTAACCATTTCAAAAGCAAGGCTTTATTCTCCAGATAAACATTTTTTTCTAACCATTGAGGGTTGTTAAGAACTATCATTGTATAATACTTGACAATAGATATATTTTCACTCAGCTCATGGGTCTCCGATTTTGTTGTCTGGTCTTGAGTGGTATGGCCCTTTTTCTCATGGTTCTTCTTTCGCCAAAACTTTAATGAGATTTTCTGGAATTTAAATCCATTTTCAATGGGAAAAAAACCTTTATATTTGATCAAAAAATGTCTCCCATTCCCCCATCCCCTTCCATTCCTTCTTCCTTCAAACCAGGCCCTGTTTCTTGTTTCATTGAAATTTTTCTCCCTCGGAGAATCACTATAGATTTTATGCTCTCATCTATTGAAAGGCCATCATCTCTATGATTGAAAACCAACCCACATATTCCTATTTTGGTTGAAATCTCTATTTCCTTCTCTTGGCGGCATTCCTAACCATTGTAGATGCTCCATCTAGTCAAATACCTAGAGTTTTTTTTTCACAAGTTAAAATTTAAATGTGAATCCTAATATGTTAATATATGAGTATATACCGATGTTTTATGTTAATATATGAGTATATTCTGATATTTTATTTATATTTATGTATTTTAGTATTAGCTATATAGTCAGTGTAGGTATTATTGAAATAAATATTTAGATGTTGAGCTCATTAGCTTAAAGTGATCCCTTCTGCACCTAAATTGGCCAATTGATCTGCTCTAGAATTACCCTCTTTATAGATATGGTTGATAGTGATATTTCTAAAGGATTGAGAAAGATGAAAGGCCCTAGCTAATGCGACATTAAATTTCTAGTTGGTTTTAGATCCTTTCCTTAGGGCGTTAATCATAATAGCAGAGTCCCCTTCAATCAATATCTTATCCAATCCTAGCTTCTTGCATATCAAAAACCCTTCAACAAGGGTTGATAAATCTTCTATATTGTTTGACTCAACACCAATGGGTGGAGCTAGTTAGAAATTTCAATACCATCCTCATTATGAAGAGAACAACCAATCCCAGCAATCCCCAAATTTCCTCTAGAGGCGCCATCAAAATTCATCTTGACCCAACCCTTCTTAGGGGGTCTCCAAACGTAATTTGATCTTTTTAGCTCAGTCTCTTTAGCCCCTTTTCCTACAAAAGGGGTAATTTTGAGCCCAATCCATCTCCCTCGCTTCTTCACATCCCAGTAGGTCATCACTCCATCCTTATTCTGCATATTCATTATCCTATTGTTCAAGTTTTCAGAAATGGACGTCTCAATTTTGTTTATAAGTTGTTTCCATTCCATTTTCTCTTCCTTAAATAGACGTCTATTCCTTCCTTTCCATAATTCCCATATTACAATTGAAGTAGCCATTTTACAGAGTCTGCCATAAAGGTAGTGTTTCTTAATAATTGACCATGATTGGAATATTAGGGAAGGCAACGCTCCATCCAAGTTTACCTTTTAGCCATTGCCAACATTGTTCTACATAGTTACAAGAAATAATAAAATGATCTTCATCTTCTTCCTCCTTCTCGCAAAGAGGAAATTTCCTTGGTCCCTCAAAACCCATTTTCTTGAACCTTATATATGCCGTAAGAATCTTGCTATGCAAAGCTAACCAAGTAAACATGTTGGTCTTTGGCAGACAATACTTATCCCAACATAAATCATTGGGTATAGTTGTATGGGATCTAAGTTGGTTTCTCATTAGAAGCTTATAACCATCCTTGGTATTATATTTTCCTGCCTTTGACCCATCCCATACCATGGAGTCGTTTCCTAAATGGAAATCCAATTTCCTCTTATTTAGGACCCTTAATAGTTCTTCTTTTTTATTAGCAGGAATATCCTCATTTACCGGGGGTCTCCATTTCCACTCTTTGGATAAATCACCCTCCTCCATTTCAATGTAGTCCTTAACATACTTCCCCCATCTAGACTCTAGATCATTCTTGGATATTTCAAATTTGAATATTTTTTCCATAGCTTTATAGTCCCCCCAAGAATCAGACCAGAATAATGCCTCCTCTCCCTTGCCTAAATTCCAAGTCAATTTATTTGTAATAATCTTCTTGCAATCCATCATTAAGTTCCAAAAGCGGTAACCTCTAGGAGGAGATTTTTCTCTAAAAATACTAGAATATTCATGACTTTTAAGATACTTATGGTATATGATCTTAGCCCATTTTAAATGAGGATTCCTAAACATTCTCCATACTAGTTTAGCCCCTAAAGTTTTTCTTTGATCCTTAATGTTATTTATGCCAGCTCCCCCCTCTATCTTAGGTCTGCAAACCTTATCCCAAATCATTAGGGCTATTTTCTTCTTCTCACCAGTACCCTACCAAAAGAATGTCCTCATATGTCTATTCAATTCTTCCTTAGTGGACGTTGGGAGGTTGATGCATGATAGTTGATATATAGGAATTGTTGAGAGGATCAAACTTACCATCGTCGCTCTCCTTGCAGAAGAAATACATCTCCCTTTCCATGAGTCCACTTTATTTTTGATCTTTTATGTCATTGGTTCCCATAATTTAGATGAATTATTCCCTATATCCAGAGGTAACCCCAAGTATTTGCAAGACATCTTCCCTTTTTTTAAATTCATGATGTTGCAAATATCTCTTTCCAAAACGGGATCAGTATTAAAAAAAGATTTCTGATTTCTCAGGGTTCATTTCTTTCCCCAAGGAAACATTATAGGATTCTAGGATACCCTTATAAGCAATAGCTTCATTCCTATTACTTTTCCCATAAAGCATATAGTATCGTCAACAAATTGTTGATGTGTAGTAGGGTCCATTTCGCTAGTGATTTTTATGCCCTTGATATTATTATCCTCTCTTGCTCTAGTGATTTCTCTCCCTAAGGATTCAACCATTATTATGAATAAGAAGGGGGAGATAGGATCCCCCTATCTCAGGCCTCTAGATATGCTAAAAAAACCTTCTAGAGTTTCGTTAACCAAGATTGACATTTTGGGAGTAGAGATAAATTCATAGATTAAATTGATCTAAGGTTTAGCAAAGCCAAAGGATTCAATACTTTTACATATGAAGCACCAATAGAACTTATCATAAGCCTTTTTGATGTCCAGTTTTATAAGCATGTTAGGTTCTCCATTCTTTTGAATAGGGTGGATTGCTTCCTATGAAATTATTACACCGTCATAAATGGATCTACTCAGGACAAAATTGGTCTACTCTTCACTAATTAAGAAGGGGAGTAGTTTTTGTAATCTATTAGCAATAGTTTTAGTAAGCAATTTATAGATTGTATTACATAATGCAATCAGTCTGAAATCATCCAGACCCTCTGCCTTATCCTTCTTAGGAATTAACGCCAAGAAGGTGTTGTTAATTTCTTTGAGCATACTTCCAAAATTTCTAACCCCCTCTAGGCCTTCAGTAACCTCATCCCCTATATAAAGGACCAACATTTCTGGAAGAAGCCTGCTTGGAATCCATCCGGGCCTAGTGACTTGTCCAGATTCATTTGCACGAGGGCTCTTTCGACTTTAACTTGAGTAAATTTGGCCATTAAATCTATGCTTTAGCTCTGGGTTATTAGTTTAGGGATGTTTTTAATGATTTTAATGATATTCGTTTGGCCTTCAAGATTAGAACCATTTTCATTATTGAGGATCTCCTTATAGTAGCTAACTGCATTATTTGCTATCATTTTTGAATCCTCTAAGATAACGCCATTTCTCATCCTAATTTTGGTAATTCTATTAATTACTCTCCTCTTTTTGGTACTATTGTGGAAGAACTTGGTATTTTTATCTCCTACCTCCAGCCAAGTTTCCCTTGTTTTTTGACGCCAAAAAATCTCTTCTTTAGCAAGAATATCCTCATATTCACTGAACAATTCTTTTTATTTTAGATAGAGAGGTTTGTCCATACCTTTTTCCATGACTGTTGAATTAACTTAAGCTAGTTGCTTTTCCAAATTAAGTTTGGACTCAAAAACATTGCCAAAGTGTTATTTATTCCAAATTTGAAGCTTATATTTGATGATCTTTAATTTGTTGACTACCTTATATAGCTTCAATCCTGAAACTTTAGCTTCTTTCCACTATTGTTCAATTAATTTTAATGTATATTCATCTCTAAGCCACATCTGGTCAAACTTGAAGGGGCATTTTTTAGGTCCCGTGTCCTCTATTATCCTAAGTTGAATTGGGTAATGATCTGAACTAGAAATTGGCATAATTTATGCCTCGGGGGTATTTGGAAAGTTCTCAAGGCTACCACTGAGAAAAAATAAATCCAATTTATCAACAATGTTGCTGAAGCCCTGCCTTCTATTATTCCAAGTAAATGTCTTTTTAGTCGTTTTAATTTCCATAAGATTAGAACTCTTGATCCATTATAGGAAATCCAAGTTTGCTCTTGACATTTTCTTATTCCCTCCCCACTTATCTGAGTGACAGGTGATAGCATTGAAGTCTCCTCCAAGGATGCATAACTATTCTGGGAACAATTTTAAATACTGCTCAATTTCTTCCTAGATGAGTTTTTTTCTTTGGTTGGGTAGGTCCATAAACATTTATAATAAAGAAACTTAGATTGCTTCTTATGCACTTTATACAACCACTCATCCATTTGTTTTCGCATTCACCCATAGTGAACATGACAGAATGTGGATTCCATATAATAGAAATCCCCCCATAGGCTCCTTGAGTTGTTGTTCCAGCAACATCCCTACATCCAATATTCTTTTTAAATGATTCTAAGTCTTCCTGGTTCAACTTAGTTTCTTGGACTAAAATGATATTAGAGTTAGTGTTATAAATGCAATGTTTTATAAAGCGTTGCTTGTTAGGGGCATTCA
>MU227205.1:663506-686700 GCA_018584345.1 Thuja plicata
TTTTATCGGCGCAGTTTCCACCCCAAATTATTAAATGGGGGTTTGGGGGCAAAGCCCCCAAGACGGGGTCAAGGGGCAGCGCCCCTAGTGCGCTCCTTGTTGTAGTACAGGGCGGGGTCGAGGGGCAGCGCCCCCGAAAGCTCAACCGACTTTAATTATTTTATAAGGCATCGAGAGTTATTTTTCAGCTCCATATAAGACATCAAATCATAAATGTATGTAAGATGAAAGACACAAAAAAAAGATTAAAAAAAACAAGTGTTTTTTTTATTTTTTTTGACTTGATGGCCGATTCATGCCGGTTCACACATGGCGATTCAGGCGATTCATGCCAAAAAACCGCCAATCTGATTCACTGGCTCCCAAAAAATCGGGGAGGGTGAATCGAATCGCGATTCATGCGCGATTCTTGTTACTTTGGTTTTTATATAGAAACTATAATATAGGGCAAAATTTAGGGTCTTCTAATTTGGGGACGTTACAAATGGTATTAGAGCATAATCCTACCATCTTGTAGGATACCGATAAACTACGTAACTGCTATATCACTAGGATCAACAAGCTAAGGTCAATCATGTGTCATAGATCTCAAAATCACAAACGAAAGACAATTTACTGACATTACAAAAGAAAAACCTCATAGTCTTAGGTTTATACTAAAACATAGAAATTACTTGTACGAAAATCGCAAAAGATTATTAAAATATCAGGTATTTCTTTAGCGCTTTTGTGATTTCTTAAATGACATAAACAATGACTTCACTATAGAACAATAGATAATAGAAGCTTTTGAGTGATGGATGATTTTGTCACAATCTTATTACCTAGCATTGCATCCATAAATGTAACATTAGGTATATTAAACAAACAATGTATCACCAATAATATTAAGGATGAATTTGTTCATATAAGTGTATGCTTCCTACAATGTGAATTTATGCTTCATTGGCTTTATGCCTTACATCTATTCAGTGGGTATACGTTTCGTGGTTCGAATGTATTTGTATGCATTGAATGTATTAAGTATATCTGAATGTACGCTTCACACCCTATGTGTATTCATGTATGTATCTTATGACGTATGTGTATTCATATGTATGATTTATGTCATATGTGCACATATGACTTACAAGTTTCATTCCTTGCAATATTATTCTCTGTAAATATGTCCATGCTTCCTGCTTTAAAATCTATGCCTTATGTCTTACATGAAAATTTATGACTACTTCGTGTGAATTCATGCGAACGATTCTCGCCTTATGTGTATTCACATGTATGCTTTATGCTTTATGTGCATGCTCCTTGCCTTAAGGTTATACTTCATGCTTTAACTGTTTTCATGCTTTATGTGCTATATGTATGCTCCATGCCTTCATTTACTACATGTATGCTTAAGTGAATCCATATATATCTACGAGTATTCTTCCTGACTTCAGTAAATTCATATGTATGTTTCATGCTTTATGTGCTATGTGTATTCCCATCTATGCTCCCTGACTTAAGTGAATTCATGCTTTATTTATTCACATGTATGCTGCATAACTTGAGTGAATTTATGTGTGTGTTTCACACTTGAAGGTTTAGATGAATTCACGACTTAGAGTAAATTTATGTGTATGCTTTATGTGCTGCATGTATTCACATGTATGCTTCATGACTTACGTATAATGATGCTTTGTGTGCTACGTATATTCATAAATGAATTTGTGTGCTGCGTACGTGTATGCTTCATGAGTGAATTCATGCTTTGTGCACTTTATGTTTGCATGCCTTATTCATGTATGACTCATGCTTTGTGTGTATTCATGTATATGATTCATACCTTATGTGTATTCATGTGTATGATTAATGGCTTATGTGAATTCTTGTGTATGATTCGTGCTCTATATTTGTATACTCTGTTAATGTTTGTAGCTGCAGGAGATATTTTTGTATACTTGCGATGGTTGTGTCTATCAGAAATTGTTACCTCTCTCAAAGTTGATGTTGCATTTGCTCATAAGCTTGTGATTGCAAAAGTCTTCATCGATGGATGTTTCTTCCATGTTCTGTTTCACATGTTTTGTATTGATCATAACAGGCATTGAAGGATGGTCATCTCCAGCTCTCGGCTCATTATTGGTAATCGCTGTCATTCCTTGTGCCATGACAATTTGAATATGGAACGACATATATGTGATAATTGCCATCGGTTCATATTTATGACAAACATTCATCCATGTGTCTTCCTTTCTTTAATATTGTCATCAGTTTTGAAGAACGTTCTTTTATGGAATTCAAAGGGTCATCATTGTGTATCTGCCGTTATTATAATACCTCATGCATTTGTGGTTGGGTGTCACCGCTATAAATGTGAGGTGTCATTCAGCAACATTAATTGAATGATCTCTGATATGTGTTAGGAGTGCAAGTGTCATCATCATAATGAATGCAATTTGTATTACCGTATTTTGGAATTAGAATGCTGAAGTATGTATGCGTTCTCTCTATTGTAATGATTGCGTATGTATTCAGATAAAATGGGAGTGGTATGTTTTACCGCTGGGGTTATCTTCAGCTCATTGGGTGATACATCTCACAGTGATCGTGATCTGCAGTTTGCTTGATCAGAAGCTAAGCCATTGTGTGCTCAGCATGTGTCTATTCTATGATTGAGCACAATGATAGTTTATTTGATGTTTTAGCGATATCACACTCTTTGTGTAATCATTTTGTGACAAGTTTGTGCATATGATATGTCTGATTCTTTAAAGAGCAGTCCTTATTTTGTAGATGTCTTATGATAAAATGACATGCTACCAGCCTCAGTGGAGAAGTCAATCTTCTGATTTAGCTTGTGAAGCTTTGTATTGAATGTTTTGACTATTCAATAAAGTATCGATATACTTTGAGTGTGGCTGGGTTTTTCCCTCGAGTAGGAGGGTTTTCCCAAGGTAAGTCTCTGTGCCTATTTGTTCTTGTGTTTTGTTTAAGATTCTTACTCTCTGGTTTTGCTATTCTGGTTCAAAACATTAACATGGTATCAAAGCGGGTTTAAGTAAAGATCCAGATTCAGAATAGGATAATTGGGAATGTAAGAGATGCAAGAAATGAGGGATTCATATGAGAACGTGTAGCTGAAGAGCCTTGGAGGATATGCTGGTATTCAAAATTTTCACTCTCTGCCTGCACTATAATTTTGTGATGGGGAAAGATCTATTGGTGGATTGTGAGGAAATTCTGGCAATAAAGAGATAAGTATTTTATGATTATACGTTTGAAAATTGATCATGAATTTTATGTAGTTAATATTAATTCATGTTATAACATTGGGAATAGTGTATGCTTTTAGCATTGACATGTATATTTCTCTTTATGATAGTTTGATTCTATGAACTATTACTAATCTCTCTAAAAATGTTTCCAGGACGGATCAAGAAGCAACAAGATGATGAGAGATTACATGCAAAGTCATGCAGGTTGTAGAAATGAACATGGGGACACTGCTTGCAGCCATGGGACTGAATTGGTGACACATAACTTCATTAAAGAGGAAGAACCTATACAACATGTCATTATGACTAGTTTCTTTGAAGAGGAATAAATGATATTAAGAGGGAGACTCTTCAGCTGTAGAGAATAGATTTGCACAGTCAATTTGAATTTGAAATTGATAGCTCAAGAATAGGGTGATCTGGAATGAGGTCGAGGAGGACAGTACTGGATTCGTGTATGTCAGAAGTTCCGGAGGTGTGTGTTGAAAAACCATTCCTCTAAGGCAAGAATTGCAGGCAATCTTGTACAAGAAGGTCAGGAGGTTGATGCAAGTGCTTGAAGATTGAGAGGGAGCTTGTGTGGCAGAGGGAGAGTGCCAAGTTCTTTGCAAAGGATCAACAAGCTTGTGTAGCAGTGTGACTGCAAAAGCTCCTTGTTTGGTCAAACATTGAAGTCAATTAATTTATTGTGATAATCAAAACTGTGAGTATGCTGCCCTTGTTGAGAGGGAGTCTCAACATTAAGATGAGCTTTTATGTGCCTTAATGCATTTTTCTCTACGAGGGAGGAATTTGAGGTGAAAGCCCATGTTAATGCATTCTTCTTTGTGAGAGATGTTTAAGGTGCAAGCCCTTGTTAATGCATTCTTCTTTGTGAGAGAAGTTTGGGGTGCAAGCCCTTGTTAATGCATTCTTCTCTGTGAGAGAGAAGTTTGAGGTGAAAGCCCTTGTTCCACTCTCTGGGAGTAGCAATGGTGGATGTCATGTGAGAGATTCCATGACTTAGCTCTTGTCTTATCCACCCTTTGGGAGCAGCCATGGTGAACATCATGTTGAGATGATGATATCACGTTGAGAGAATCCGTGATAAAATTTTGTTTTCTTCCAAATGGGTGTAGACACTGTGGCTGTCATGTTGAGAGATTCCATGACATGGGAATCTGAAAAATATCTTCTTTGCTAAGAGGGAGTGTTAATGTTTGTAGCTGCAGGAGATATTTTTGTATACCTGCGATGGTTGTGTCTATCAGAAATTGTTACCTCTTTTAGAGTTGATGTTGCATTTGCTCATAAGCTTGTCATTGCAGAAGTCTTCATCGATGGACGTTTCTTCCATGTTCTGTTTCACATCTTTTGTACTGATCAGAATAGGCATCGAAGGATGGTCATCTCCATGTCTCAGCTCATTATTGGTAATCACTGACATTCCTTGTGCCGTGACAATTTGAATATGAAACGACATATTTGTGATAATTGCCGCTGGTTCATATTTACTGCGTACATTCATCCACGTGTCTTCCTTTCTTTAATATCGTCATCAGTTTTGAAGGAGGTTCTTTTATGGAATTCAAAGGGTCATCGTTGTGTATCTGCCGTTATTATAATGCCTCATGCATTTGTGGTTGGGTGTCACCGCTATAAGTGTGAGGTGTCATTTTGCAACATTAATTGAATGATCTCTGACATGCGTTTGGAGTGCAAGTGTCATCAACATAATGAATGCAATTTGTATTACCGTATTTTGCAATTGGAACGCTCAAGTATGTATGCGTTTAGGCCTCTCTATTGTAATGATGGTGTATGTACTCGAATAAAATGGGAGTGGTATGTTTTACCGTTGGGGTTATCTTCAGCTCATTGGGTGATACATCTCTTAGTGATTGTGATCTGCAGTTTGCTTGATCAGAAGCTAAGCCCGTGCGTGATCAACGTGGTTCTATTCTGTGATTGAGCACAATGATAGTTTAGCTGATGTTTTAGCAATATCACATTCTCTCTGTGTAATCATCTTGTGACAAGTTTGTGCATATGACATGTATGATTCTTTAAAGAGCAATCCTTATTCTGTAGATCTCTTATGATGAAACGACATGCTACTAGCCTCAGTGGAGAATTCAATCTTCTGATTTAGCTTTTGAAGCTTTGTATTCAATGTTTTGACTATTCAATAAAGGATCTACTTTGAGTGTGGCTGAGTTTTTTCCCTCGAGCAGGAGGGTTTTCCCAGGGTAAATCTCTCTGCCTATTTGTTCTTGTGTTTTGTTTAAGATTTTTGCTCTCTGGCTTTGCTATTCTGGTTCAAAACATTAACATAATCCACACTTTACTTAAATGGATGCTTCATACCTTAAGTGTAGACTCCATGCCTTATGTCTATTCATAGATATGCTTTGCATCTTTGGTGAATTTATATGCTTGCTATCTGAGGTGTTTTCAGCATAGGAGTGTGCATTCTGTATGCTCTGTTTCCATAATTCTTTCCAAAAAAAAGAGGAGGTATCTATGCCATTATGCAAATGAGAGAAAACTCATTTTCAACCTTGCAAATTTTCCAAACATCGGTTGACACAACTTGAATTAAGGACATAAACATAGGTCTTAAGATATTATTAACACAACGAAAATTAAAGGCTTAGTTTAGGAACTTGAATATAATTGCTTGAGGACAAGCGATTTTGGGAGGGGAGGACCATCATGTCCCCCCATTCAAAACTATAATTATGGTGTCCCTACCCTTTCCACATCATGGCAACCAAGTGCTCCAATTTTGTGAAGTCTTTGGAGAGACAAAATTGCATCAAAGGAAGTCTGATATGTTATCAAGGATAGCTAGAAAACAATATTTAATCGAAACGATATCAAAGCCCCGATCAGAAAGAGCTATTGCTGCAATTGATAATCAAATGGATTCTAACCGTCAATGGCAACGATAATATTGGATAAGTCGACTAATCATTATTAAGAGAGCAAATATATCAATGGTAACGATAATATGGAGAAAGTTGACTATGTCACTTCAACCGCATACGATGCATTCAAATACTCACGACAAATAGATATTTGTCGATAATCTATGGATCAGTTAAAATGACTGTTAATATTAACAGTAATATATGCTTATAGCCGACCATAAAATAATGCACTGTGATTCATTATAATATGCATAACATATGCAATGATTTATATATGCAGTAACAATACATAAGAGGATAACTAACTCTCATTTGAATAAATAAACAATAATCGATATATATGTAAGACCAAATTAATAATGACCATCGATGGTAAACTACTCAAATGATTTGATAAATACTAATCGAAGGCAAACATCGCCGAATTGGCTAATAGTGATTGTTCTAAGTAATAAGCATTAACCGATGATTAGATGATTGTCAATTATACGAGGATTGAGTTACGAAGGGGCATAGTAATAATCGGTTAGAATAAATTAATCTGGAAGAGTTATGATATCAAGAGATACGCCTTCCTAATAACACCCTTTATCTTGGGCAGGGTATGTAGATAAATGAACATCTTCAAGAGGGCATCATCGAATCAATTCAATATATTATATCTAGTACCAGAGAAGGAATAGGATCACCATTGTTGCTGGCATCATCGGCAGGAGGAGAAAGAAGGTAAAATACAAGCAGCTATCAAAAGAATAGATATATAACAATTCATATTTATCTGCGATATCTGGTATGAGTATTTGATGTATATTCATGACATGGTATTTATGACTGCTCATCACTAAGTGCATTCAATTAATACTCGTGGCCGCTTATATTACTCACAACATACATCCATATAGTGGCACACTTTTGAGATGAAATGCATTATTGTTTTTATTTAGATGTATTGCTAATTCATTATCGCTGATCAGGTCTACAATATGGACATATGGAATATGTGACTTGGAATGTGTATTTAATTGTTGTAACAAGCCATCATAGGAGGGAAAATGGCGACGAGGTCGCCTTCTAAGCAGGCCACCTCATGTTGGACTAAGGAGTCCCATGGGGCCAAAGGGGGACAAGGCGATTTCTTTGGGCTTAGGAGGAGTGACTTTCTGGGCACCTTGCTATATATTCCTTATGACCTTTACCATGGTGGACAAATACCTTAGGATGCAAAATCATTGGAGAAAAGGTAGAAGTGACAAGGATGAGGAAAATGGTGATAGGACACCACACTAGGCACGCCGTCTCATTTGTATAGCAAGGGTCACATGAGGCCAAGAGGGATGGTATATCCGCTCTTGGGCCTAGGGTCTGGGGTCTCTCGAGCACCTCATCATATCACCCTACCTTATTACTTTTATGGTTGAGCCATCTTAAATTGATTAAAACAATCTATGAATCTAGTATATGTTTATTTTTTACTCAAGAATGTCTAATCATGAATTATGATTATAGTGTTTCCTAACTTATTTGCAGGATCTCAATCAAAGCAAAAAGGTACCCTAAAAATCCTACTTGTTTTTATAGAAACTATAATCTAGGGCAAAATTTGGGGACATTGCAAGTGGTATCAGAACACAATCTTGCCATCTAGTGGGATGAACTACATAACTACTATATCATTAGCATGAACAAGCTAAGGTCAATCATGCGTCGTAGATCTCAAAATCACAAACAAAAGAAAATTACCATTACAAAAAGAGATCTCATATTCTCAGGTTTATACTGAAACGTAGAAATTATTTGTGCAAAAATCGCAAAAGATTATTAAAAGATCGAGTATTTCTACAACGCTTTTGTGATTTCTTAAATGACGTCAACAATTACTTCACTATAGAACAACAAAGGATATTAAGCTTTTGAGCGACGAACAATTTTGTGACACTCTTATTACCTAGCATTGCATCCATAAATTTAACATTAAGTATATTAAACGAACATGCATCACCGATAATATTAAGGATGAACTTGTTCATATAAGTGTATGCTTCCTACAATGTGAATTTATGCTTCATGTATGTATTTATGCTTCATTGGCTTTATGCCTTACATCTATTTAGTGGATAGACGTTTCATGCTACGAATGTATTTGTATGCATTAAATGTATTAAGTATATTTGAATGTACGCTTTACGCCCTATGTGTATTCATGTATGTATCTTATGACTTAGTTTATTCATATGTATGATTAATGTCGTACGTGTATTCATATAACTTACAAGTTTCATTCCTTGCAATATAATTCTTTGTATTTATGTCCATGCTTCCTGCTTTAAAATCTAGCTTTATGTCTTACATGAAAATTTACGAGTATACTTCATGTGAATTCATGCGGATGATTCTCGCCTTGTGTGTATTCACATGTATGCTATATGCTTTATGTGCATGCTCCTTTCCTTAAGGGTTTACTTCATGCTTTAAGTGTTTTCATGCTTAATGTGCTACACATATGCTCCGTGCCTTCATGCACTACATGCATGCTTAAGTGAATCCATATGTACTTATGAGTGAATTTATGTGTGCTTTACACTTCATGGTTTAGATGAATTCATGACTTGAGTAAATCAATGTGTATGCTTTATGTGCTGCATGTATTCACATGTATGCTTCATGACTTACACATAATGATGCTTTGTGTGCTATGTATATTCATAAATGAATTTGTGTTCTGCGTACGCGTATACTTCATGAGTGAATTCATGCTTTGTGCACTTCATGTTTTCATGCCTTATTCATGTATGACTCACGTTTTGTGGGTATTCATGTATATGATTCATACCTTATGTGTACTCATGTGTATGATTCATGCCTTATTTGAATTGTTGTGTATGATTCATGCTCTATATTTGTATACTCCATGCTTTACTTAAATGGATGCTTCATACCTTAAGTTTATACTCCATGCCTTACGTATTTTCATAGACATGCTTTGCATCTTTGGTGAAATTATATGCTTGCTGTTTGAGGCGTTTTCAGTATTGGGGCGTGCGTGCTGTATGCTCTGTTTCCATAATTCTTTCCAATAAAAAAAATGAGGGAGGTGTCCATGCCATTATGCAAATGAGAGAAAACTCATTTTCAACCTTGCAAATTTCAAAACATTGGTTGAGACAACTTGAATTAAGTACATAAACATAGGTCTTAGGGTATTATTAACACAACGGAAATTACAGGGTTGGTTTACGAACTTGAATATAATTGCTCGAGGACAAGCTGTTTTTGGAGGGGAGGACTGCGATATCCCTCCGTTCAAAACCCTTATTATGGTCTCCCTACCCTTTCCACATCATGGCTACCAAGTGCTCCAATTTTGTGAAGTCTCCGGAGAGACAAAATTGCATCAAAGGAAGTGTGATATGTTATCAAGGATTGCTAGAAACCAATATCTAACTGAAGCGATATCAAAGCTCCGATTAGAAAGAACTATTGCTGCAATTGATAATCAATTTAAGACTAACCGTCATTAGCAGCGATAATATTGGAAAAGTCGACTAATCACTATTAAGAGAGCACATATATCAAGAACAACGATATTATGGAGAAAGTCGACTATGTCACTTCAACCACATATGATGGATTCAAATACTCATGACAAATAGATATCTGTCGATAATTTATGGAACAGTTAAAACGACTGTTAATATTAACAGTAATATATGCTTATAGCCGACCATAAAATAATGCACAGTGATTCATTATAAAATGCGTAACGTATGCAACGATTTATATATACAGTAATAGTACATAAGAAGATAACCGACTCTCATTTGAATAAATAAACAATAATCAATAACTATGTAAGACTGAATTAATAATGATCATTGACGGTAAACTACTCAAATGATTTGATAAATACCAATTGAAAGCAAACACTGCCAAATTGGCTACCAATGATTTTTCTAAGTGACAAGCATTAACCGATGACTAGATGATCGACAATTATATGATGATTGAGTTACGAAGGGGCATAGTAATCGGTTAGAATAAATCAATCTGGAAGAGGTATGATATCAAGAGACAGGTCTTCCTAATAGCACCCTTTCTCTCGGGCGGGGTATATAGATGGATGAACAAACATCTTCAAGAGGGCATCATCGAATCAGTTTAGTATATTGTAGCTGGTACCAGAGAAATAATACAATCAGCACTGTTGCTGGCGTCATTGGCAGGAGTAGAAAGAAGGAAAAGTACGGACAGTAATCATAAGTGATTGTTCTAAATGACAAGCATTAATTGATGACTAGATGATCGACAATTATATGATGATTGAGTTACGAAGGGGCATAGTAATAATCGGTTAGAATAAATCAATCTGGAAGAGGTATGATACCAAGAGACATGTCTTCCTAGTAGCACCCTTTCTCTCGGGCGGGGTATATAGACGGATGAACAAACATCTTCAAGAGGGCATCATCGAATCAGTTTAGTATATTATATCTGGTACCAGAGAAATAATACAATCAGCACTGTTGCTGGCGTCATTGGCAGGAGTAGAAAGAAGGAAAAGTACAAACAGTAATCATAAGAATTGATATATAACAATTCATATATATCTGTGATATCTGGTATGAGTATCTGACATGTATTCATGACATGGTATTTATGACTGCTCATCACTAAGTGCATACAGTTAATACTTGTGGCTTCTTATATTATAATATTACTCATAACATACATCCATATAGCGGCATACTTCTGAGATGAAATGCATTATTGTTTACATTTGGATGTATTGCTAATTCATTATCTATGATCAGGTCTAATATATGGACATATAGAATATGTGACTTGGAATGTGTATTTAACTGTTGTAACAAACCATGGTATTGGAAATGAGGTAGTCACAAGAGGGAAAATGGTGATGAGGTCACCTTCTAAGCATGCCACCTTATGTTAGACTAAGAAGTCCCATGGGGCCAAAGGGGGACAAGGGGACTGCCTTTGGGCTTAGGAGGGACTTTCCGGGCACCCTTTTGTATATTCCTCATGATCTAATGGTGAACAAATACATTAGGATGCGAAATCATTGGAGACAAGGTAGAAGTGACAAGGATGAGGAAAATTGTGATAGGACACCACACTAGGCATGTCACCTCATTTGTATGGCAAGGGCCACATGAGGCAAGGAAGGATGGTATATCAGCTCTTGGGCCTAGGGTCAAGGGTCTCTCGGGCACCTCATCAAATTGCCCTACCTTATTCCTTCTTTAGTTGATCCGTCCTAAACTGATTCAAGCAATATTTAAATCTTGTATATGTTTATTTGTAACTCAAGAAGGTCTAATTATGAATTATGATTATAGCGTTTCCTAACTTATTTGCACGATTTCAATCAAAACAAAAAGGTACCCTAAAAACTATAATCTCAGGCAAAATTTGGGTTGTTCTAATTTGGGTACATTACACGAAGCGGACATTTAAATATTTGAATTTGGAGCCAAATTAGGAGGGCTCTAGTGTCTGTCCTTTTTGGCTATGGAAAGGGCTAGGTACTAGGGGGCGTGACCAATATTTCCAATCTAGACCCAGGACAAGCCCATTTGCACAAGATTAATCACAACCACCAAAACAGGTGCTAAACACAACGTGAAATTGTAAAGTATGTACAATTTATGATGCTACACTAATATGCACCAATCTTTAATATATGTGAATGTTCTCTTAGCTTCCCCCCTCATATATTATGAATTATTTCTCCCATTGGGTGTGTTGTCTAACCTTTCATTTGCAAGATGGTCCCTATTTCCATCATTATCTTGTCATCCTCTATTTTCAATGGATACGACTAGAGTAGTTAGGTTTGTGTTGATTTGCAAGGTACCGTTGTTCATCTAGTTCATGGTTTCCTTTTATATGTTTTGGTGTCAAATGATTGCACTCTTGAGAAAAGTCAAAGAAAGACTCTTTCATTGATTGGCAAGAATTGAAACACTTCAAGGTCATGGGAAACCTACAATGAACTGACTCTTTAGATAAGGGCTGGTTCCTTTGGTCCATCACCTAAAAAATAAAACTCAGTAGAAAGGGGGAGAATGCATAAATTAAGCTAATTAAAGATGTGATGCACAGAAATTGAGATATGTGCCTCTTTCTATGACAAACCAATGATTTGATCATCCAACTATCTTCTACACAACTTAAAAGCTCTCACATGCCTAGACATCAATGTTTTGTAGGAAGGTATGATTTTAACAACCTTGGAAGGAAAGTGTAATTTTCACAAACAAGACCTTGAGATAAATTCACAACCCACAACCTATATAGAACTCGCTATCTTGCCTAAAGATGTCGAAAGAGACAATGCTTAAGATTGTACAAGCAAAAACATAAACATTCATCTATCTATCATATGCATACAATGAGAGTATTTGAGAGGGTGAATTGGTGAATTCTATTGATTATGGAGAGGCATAAGCTCTATTACAATAAAGGAGATGCACAATTCATAAGCTCTGCAAAAACTAGTTGGGAAGGAACCATTACAATGAGGTGTAATACCCTATTTAACTATTTGCCGAGTGCCAAGAAAAACTAGGGCAGTCAAAGGCAAATGTAACCCTAGCTGTTTGGAGAGAAAGAAGGAAGATTTGCCTCTGCATGTTTGATTTGATCCGTAGGTGGAGGGATTGTCTTAGAAAGAAAATGCTTGGATTTGCTTGAGCATACTTTGCAATAATTAATGGGCATGGTCATTTAAGGAGATCACCCACAATTTTTTATGTGGAAAATTTGGTCTTCGACATAGGGATGTGACAAAAAATAAATGGACCATGGGTGTTTTTTTTGCACTAAATCCATGAGGATGCATTAAAATATTCCCTTGCTACTCCCTGACATTGATAAATGGTGGTTGATGTAGTAGCTTGAGTTGTAATGGTACCCATCGCCCTAAATAATACCATTGAACCTGGGACATGGATGAGATAGAGGGTCAGAGCGCAGGTTTATGAGGAAAACAAATCACTTAGAAAGCCCCAGGAGCATGAACCACATACATCTGACAAATATTTTGCACTTTAGATTTGACAAGAACACCATATGGTGAATTGTAATTGACAATTAGAGAATTCTCACGGACCAACTCGATCGGCAAATTGGCGTGCAAGCTCACAAACCTGTTGGAAACCCATTTGTTTGCTTGCTTCTTCCTTCACACTCACTTCTCCTTAGTAAAAATTTCATAAGGATTGTGCTCTCACATCTTTTCAGCAAGAGGGATGTTCGATGAACTTTCTCTTTAGCAAACCAAAATGTTTGTGAATCCTTTAAGTTTGTTGACAACATCTTTGGCCAAAAACTTGATCACTTGATCTTTTCACCGAAACACAAACTTGCAACCCTTTCCTTTTTCCTTTTGATGAATCACTCCTTGTTTTGGCCACATGGTCTTTAGGGAAAGCCCCATCAGCGAAACTTCCATTCGGTGAACCCTCGGAGACACTGAAAATGCCTTTCTCTTTTGACTTATTGGCAAAGTATCTCCTCGGTGAACCTTTGAACGTTGCCTCCTTTTGGTGAAAAATGAATTAGGTGAAACTCTTGTTCGACGAACCTAAAAGTTTGCAAACCAAGATTTCTGGTGAAAAGCTTTTGTTAAACTTCCTTTGTTAGTGAAAACCACCTTTTCACCTGCTTACCTTTTGGGCAAACTTCTCTCATCAAATCAAGAGGTTCACAAACCTCCATGCTTGCTGAAAACACTTTAAGTAGATCACTTTTCGCCTAAAAGAAATAAGGTAGAGGGAAACTTCAAAGGCCGAAAGAGTATTCAACTTAGCCAATTTTGAATTGTTTGCAGCTAAGAAATTGGCTAAGCCTAGAGCAAAAGGGCAAAGAGATGGACTAAAGCATAGCCCATTTAAGCTCCCCCTGATCGGGTATAAATAATGGGCTATAGGAGGCATGGAAATCGCCAACATGTCCATTGAATAGTTTGTGGCTTCCCCAAGAGTCGTATTCTGTATTATTGTAATGACCACAAGCCCGTGAAATTGATTCTGGCTGGATTAGCTGCTATTCACAAAAAATCACAATTTTGAAACATGGGCTGGAAATTTGAAATAAGCTCTGAAAATCTTGTTTTATTTTTTGTTGCATGTGAATTTGAAAATATATGGAAAAGTAATCTACAACATTTGAACACCAACAAAAACAACACCAAAATTTTAAACAGAACCAAATAGAACTCTATTGTATTTCAAATAGAAATTTTAACACAAGAAAAACATAAAAGAAACTTTCCTAAGAAGTGACGGGTTCTAACTCAAGCCTAATCTAAGAGCAGTATGGGAGCTGCACTTGGTAGTTGATAGTCTCTTCCAGATACCCTTTTTGTCACTTCTTCAACAGCTAAAAATAACATCTTCATACTCGAGTTTTAAAGGTCTCTTTTAACTCCCCGACTTACAACTGTTATGTCACATTTCGGTGAATTCTCCTAAAGAATTGAGTTTTTGTTACTTTTGCCTCTTGTAAGGTCAGTTTGTTGCAAGTTACAACTGACTTATTTCCAATGACGACTGCATAGTTGACAGCTAGATAGCTTTTTGTGACATAATTGATGAGTATTTATTATGAACTGATGAGTAATGCAAGGGTTGAACTATTCTCTATTTATGATTTTGGTGTCTGGCTTGGCAGCAACATAGGAGAACACCCTTTATTTTTAGCTTTTCTGTATGTTGTAACACGGCAGGTTTGCAGTTGGATGTTGATTTATGAAGTTTGACTCAAGGAAGATGACACGGTATTATTTTTGGTGAAATATTTTCAAGAAATTAATGATTTTAATTTTCATGGGATAAAAAACACATGAATGCATTAGTTTACTGATTCAAATGATTAAATCAAAATCACGAGAATGACAGTGAAATTGAAATATTAATCAAAGAGGATTACTGAATAAAAAGGATCAAGTCTAAGACTGCAGATACTTTTAACTTTTGAAATGTACACCATTGTCATGTTTGAAGAAGAGAGGGAGGGAGGGAAGCAATAAACTAAAAGTTGTATGAGGATTAGATACAAGAGCAACATCATGGATGGGTTTTTATTTGTAAGTATAGAGAATTCATATATAAATAATGGCTTTAAGGGTATAAACCAAGCACTTTAGGGATATAGATGAGATGGATTTTATTCAAATGAGGACTGATCCTAATACAGGTAGCAATCTTTCTTATGAACATTTATATCAAACAACTTTTCCCGAGTGCCACTTGCCCGTGAGAGTGACTCTCTCTTCCATTTAAAAACTGAACGAATGTGGTGCATATGGTAAATGACACAGTGTTTATTTATTTTAGAGCTTCAATTTCATCCTGGCTGCCCCTTTCATAGATGTCATACTATCAAATGGATACAAATACTATACTAGATTTGATTGTTGTCAATATTTGTATGCCATATGAATTTATTTATCATGATAACGAATTGCATTTTGAGAAAGTTGAAATACCGCATTAGAAGTTCTTAAGTGAATTATTAGTTTCAATTATTTTCCTTTGGGAATGGGAATAACTTATAGGGAACATATAATGGCAAATATACTACCATGAAGTTTTGGAGGTTTGTTTTAAAGTTATTTTCATAAAAAAGATCCAAGTGAATAAAATTAGTTTAATTTTGATTTAAATGGTGGCAAGTAACAATACGGAGTTTTTTTAATTGCCATACTCTTTTATTTGAGGAGTTGTAACATACACGTACATGTATCTATCTAGCTTGATTTTGGCATTTATCAGAATGTTTTAAACATTTTCTGAATTGTCTTTTGTACAAAGGAATGTTATTTATGGTTAATATTGTTGCTATTTTTATGTTCTTAGTATACTGGATAATTCCTTGACGATATTATTAAGACCTTTTATTTAATTTTAGAGTTACGAAACAGTTGATGTCCTTATCTGAACATGATTTGCTCTTTGAATTGCAGGTATACATTATTATACTTCTTGTTCTTGTGAAATTAATCCAACCGTAAGTTTTTTATATTGTTAAAACTCTATATAGTTGCAAAGCTTGACAGTTTGTTAGAGCGATTCTTTGTTTATGGCCAAACTTGTAAGCCACTAGTATGTAGACATGTATAAATTAGTGATGTGATTAAGCAAATGGACTTTATTTATCATTTTCTTGGTATTTTGATGTCAATTATGCATTGAATCAAAATAATATCTTATGAGATTTACTTCTGATTATTTTGAATTTCCTTGCACATCAATGATGTTAAACCACAAGGGACTCTCCTTGTTCCCCACAATGGTATGACCTTGATTCTTGGTTCTTTCAATGGTCATCTAAGCAATGCCATTCAGGATGTTTGATCCTAAGACTTTAGCAACAAAACATATGGGTCAGGATATAAAAATCCCAACCGGTTCTAACTCTAGAAACTCAATTTTGACACTTTGGCATTTTGTCAAACAGTTGATATGCAATGTCTTAATTCTGATTTTTCTAAAGTGTGTATGCAATTGTTAGTTTGTAATTGAAAAGTTTTTGCAATACTATTACATGAAATTCAAATCACAAGCTTGTAACTACAAATTACAATACTTCGAAATCGAGAATGCAATTCAGCTTTGCACTCCTAGCTTATTCTTTTCACATTTACATGCAAAGGTTACAATACCAAATGAAATATAATTTCTGAGACACTTTTCACTTTAAAGGCTTCTTCAACACACCTTTCACTTAAAAGCATTGCTTTTAAGACTTAGGATTATATTCCATGTGGACTAATGATTAATACCCCCACTAGGCGCCCAAAAGCAATTTATAAACTTAAACTCAATATATACCACTGAAAGTGCCAATATCATCACCGACTGAATATAGCGCCTAGGTGCTTGCCAGAAATGGAAACCGCCATCACTGACTTACTAAAAATAGTAAGTCGACTAACTAAGACCCTCAAATCCAGGCGTTAGCTCACGAAGCTCGTGATGATGAGCTAATCTCTGCATATTCCCTGAACCTGCTAAATTGGGGACATTACACAGGACTCGAAGACCATAAGTATAGACAGTTTGTCCTTCCATATACATTTATAGTTGTTAGAATATGTAATTAAAATGTCAAATTGGAGGAACCTATCACATTTAGTAATAACATAGATTTGGAATGTAAGAAAACATTTGGGAAAGTGAAAAGTCATGGGTTAAATCAATATATAATTGTTATGGAAACATGAAAAGTGGAAGTTGTGTAAGCCGCGCATTATGTTCTTTTGGAGGATGACAGTGTAAATAAAGTTATTTGCTTCCTCCCATACTCGATGTGTTATATACTTAATTATTTGGAAAAACTGATGTTGTATTAAAGCCATAATCAAGCCCACGGCTGTAAGAACACATAAACTATCACCAAAAGATCATGCACTCTTCCTTGTACACATTTTATCAAACACTTTGCATGCTTCCTTAGGTTAAGAGGTTTTCTTTTACAATATTGGTATAAGTGACATACATCTATTAATGAAAGACAAGTTAAAATTCTGATAATGAAATCTGCAACTATAATTCTGAAAACAAAGTTTTATAGACAATCCAGATCTGACCTTGTTTATTGTCATGAAAGGCTGCCATACATTATAGAAGTCTGAGAATAATTTTGAACATAAATCTGAATATAGCTCTCTCTAAATCTGCAGGTCTGTCAGCAGCCACTGTGCTTCAAAAATTGCATCACTCATACATAGGGATTACTGTTAAACTCAGAGTTCACACATAGTTTGCTAGCCAAATAGAATTCTTGCCATTTAACTGGGACAATTCTGACCTTACAAACTAGGGCAGAATTGAAGGTAAATCTGCCTTGATTTTTGCACCTTTAAATAAAATTTTGAACATAACCAATGACTGTTTTAAATCTGCACTTCTTGTTGACACATCGATATCTCCAGATGGGCACCTTAAACTCATGCAATCACTTCCAATAATACTAAATCAGAATATTACAAAATATGGAACTAAATATATTTGTTGGCACTATCAACTGGAAATTCTCTTATTAGCAGTAGCATACATGTTGCACCTAGCACTGAAATACCCAATAATAATGGGGTGGCTAGGGTTTGGCCTATGAGTCCTTCAAGAAATGACTGCACCTCCCCTGTAAACATCCAGATGCTTTCACTCCATCTTTGCAGATTGTACTCCTTTCTCAGTGTTTGCAGTAAGATATTAATGGTGGCAGGTACTGTAGTAGTACTTTAGCGGGCTGTGTAGCAGGTACTATAGCTTGCAACCCTTGTGCCTTTTCCTCCAAGTATGCAAAAATAATATTTATTTCTCTTATCTACCTTGTTAAACCAATCCTTCAACATACAAAATTGGTGTGCAATCTTCTCTATAGCATTAAACCATAAAACTTTCTGAGTTAAAAGATCTCATTAGATACCAATTCATATTGAAGACGTGGAGAGGAATTGGTAGGATGTGCTAAAAAACGATGCGATTAAAAGACTTTGAATATTCAGTCTCAAGTAAGAGTTAGCGGGCAGAATGGAGACTGAGGGGCAGAATATTGGGCAGTAGGCAGTGAAGAGAGGATACATGGATGACTTGGGAGTGGGCTGCAAGTTTTAAAGTGTACAGTAAGAAAAGGGAAACAAGGTGTAAGAGGGACTTGTCCACCTTTTCCTAATGCACAATCGGAAGGAAGATGACCCATTAGGCTCAAGTAGGACTTGAGCGCTAAGTGAGTGCAATGATCCTTCGGTGTTGTGATTAAGAATGAAATGGATTTAGGGAAATGATCAAATGATGCAAGAAAGATGACTAAATAAGCAAATATGAGCAGTTTCGCAAAAATATAGACAGATAGAATCAAACAAAAAGTTGCAGTAGCTTGAAACGGAGACTTGGAAATTGTACTGACCTATAAACCGAATTTGAGAGTGATCTGTAGGGAACAAGAAACCTGGGGCATTTTGTTCCTAGGGTTTTTGTCCGGTTTTAGTTGCAGACCTCCCGACGGAACCTTTACTTGTCAGATCAATTCCCAACAATTAACACCAAGTCTTCTACATTTTTTGCAGCCAACCAGTTACGCTTGACTGAGTGGATAAAGGAGTAAGTACTCCAATTCCGCTCAGCGGCAGAAGAGCGCGCAACCTAGAGAGAAAACCAACCAAATTAAATAAATACAAGATAAATTCAAAAGTGTGGAAGTGTTAAATTCTACAATGCAAGTGGCCAAAAAAAAAGAAAAAAAACTTACTTATGATAGAATCTTTATTGCAAGAGGTTGGAGGTACATATAATCTTGCCCATGAAGGTACCACCATTTAATAGCATTCATTTGGCTTTGGTCATCGGCAGCAGCACGGTTGAGATCACTTCCTGAGATAAACGATCCAAATTCATTCCTAACAATTACCCCAATTTCTGGATCGCGGAAGATTTTACTTAATGCCCTCCTATACCCATTTGCAACCTCAGCATCTCTAAATGGTGGCAGTCTACCTCGAATGCCAAGTATGGGTGCACAATAGTACCTAGGGGATAGAGCATATGCTAGGAGGTGCAAAGGTGTGGTCATCTTGTTCCAACGATGATGAACAATTGCTTCCACCTTATTGTAAAAGGTGTTCTCAGGATCATTCTCTCTCTTTTGTAGACCTGGGATATCAAATGATTTTCATGTCAGTTATACTTATCTTGATGTAAATTATCATTATGGTAATTTAGAATCTAGATATCTCTCAATAAACAAAGATAGAGGAATGTATTATAACTTACCAATTTTATCTCCTCCAACATAGTGTCCATGGAATCATAGACATCTCCGAGGCATGGTTCATCAGTGTCAGCAAAGCGAAGCATTGACATGATTGGCTCGGTGAATTCTAAAACATACTCCACACAACCCCACCAATCATCATCCAGTATCGTTGCCTTCACTGTTTGGGCCCTTGCTGTATTGGACTGCTTCCAAATGCCCCATTCGTTGCTAATGACCATCTGTGACAATGCAAGCTTTACCTTCACAAGTCGTCTCAAGACGATTGTGTGAGAGGCAAAATGAGTTTCAGCCACCTAAAAACATGTTAATAGTAAGTTAGTAACACATTTAAAATATTTAAATATGTAAACAACACAATTTTTTTTATTCAGTTATGCAAAACTAAAGAAATTAAATCATAAAATTTACCTTCAATAATTTCAATCTCGAATAAGTTCTGAAAATTGCTTGTGACATATGGTGATTTCTCACAAACATTTGAATCTCCTCACCCTCCTCATATATTTGCTTCACCCATTTTACTTGGGTGCCAATTGCTTTCATCACTAAATTGAGAGAATGGATGGTGCACGGTGTCCAAAAGATGTGATCATATCTAGCCTCTAGCAAAGCACGTGCAACCTTGCAAACTTTTGCATTGTCTGTAATTACTTGGACAACATTTTCATGGCCCACGAACTCTATGGAATCAATGAGAATCTTGGCAATGAACTCTGCATCTTTTACTTCCCCTTCACAGTCAACTTCCTTCAAAAACATTGACCCCTTGGGGCTTACAACAATTACATTAATTAATGGATGGTTTTTGCAATCTTTCCATCCATCTGAAACAATAGACACACCCGCTTGAACCCAAGAATATCTTATTTGTTTTAGTTGGGCCTCTACATTTTTTCTCTCACTATGTAATAAGGTGGTGCACACCTTTTCATATCCAGGGCCTTGGTAACCAGAAGGTGCATTATTTATTGCTTGCACCATCTCCCTCCAATAAGGTGATCTCACTAAGTTGAATGGAACACCATTCGCAAAGAGGCAACACCCAATTTTTTAATCAGCAATATCTCTCGACTCATTTTGAAATTCCCTATCTAATTGGCCTCTCTTGCGGGTGGTGATTTGGGGTTGTTCTACATCTTCATCATCCCTAGAAGGCATAGGCAAGAAGGGATGTGTTCTAGTGGTTGTTTGAGAGGATGGTGGTATTGCTTTTTGTTTCCCGGTATAAGCACCTTGTTTTCCTTTTGAAACTAATTTGTCAGCATCTTCTTGTTCTTTTACAAAAGCTGCTATTTGTGCAACTGACAACCCCTTCTTATCTGGTCTTGGGCCCTCACACATGTTAATCCCTTGACCCCCAGGGCCAAAAAAATGCAATTTTACTCTGGAGTAAGAGCTTCTATATTGTGTGTGGCGAAAATTACATTTCCATATATACCCCCCACCTCCAGGACATTGAGAAATTCTTGCAGTGTGTCTCCATAAAGGAGACCCTTTATCAACTCTAAATTTTTGAGACCCCTCCCCACCCACTGAGCCTTGACTACTCATTGTATGACTGTTGCAATCTATAACAAAAATGAAAAAAAAACATACTTCAAAACTTATACAAAAACTTGAAAAAAATGTAAAACTTTTCAAAAACTTGAAATAATCTATCAAAAAACTAAAGAACATGGTTGAAATGCATACCTTAATCACTCAAATCTTCTTTTTGGAAGGTATTTGCCGCTCCACTGTTAAATTTATGATCAGATCTAACAAATCTGAGAACAAACACTTAATCTGATAATTTCTCAAATAATAAGATCAAACAATGAGTAGATTAAGCTAATTAGATAAACAATGAACACAACTAGAGATCTAAGAAATTGAAATAAACAACACCAATATACCCTGGGAAAACCTCCCTTGTGGAGGTGAAAAACCTAGCAACAAAGATAATATATATTAGACTCAAAAGTACAACTTACAAATTACAGCAATGCTGATATTCAGAGATCTGAAGGAGCAATTAGATCAAGATCACAGGACTGAACCAACAACACATTTATCAGCAAAAACCTTTGAAGAACAGCTGGAATGATCTCTATATCAGATCTGGAATAAGTCTGATTCAAGCACTTCACAATCACCTTCAATTCTGGTCAACACTCCTCTAGCAGTAGCAACTCGTATGAATAGAAAATGATCAATACACATGAAGGGCTGAAACTCAAAACAGCAGTTGCATATATAAATCTGACTTGCATCAAGAACAATTTCGCATGAAGAAGATGGCTGAGAGATGATGATGTAATTTACAAATGAATGGCGCTTATATATACAAGGCTGGAGTATATTTTCAATAGCAGTCGGCCTTCATAGGGGATTGAAATTTTGGCACCAAAATTTCATCTTGAAGTAACCACACATTTTATACTTATGTATTCGAATTAGATAGGGCCCAGCCCTATATCCAAATGTAATAAATTAGCTTTTTAATTATTTATTTACTTTTCTTAATTAAATAAATAATTAATCCATAATATTTATCTTTCCAATTTAATTCTCCAATAAATTATTTATTTAATTCTCCGATTAAATAAATAATTAATCCATTGTGATTATTTAATTCTCCAATAACATATATTTATTTAATACTCCAAATTAAATAAACAATTAATCCATATTATTTAATGCCCACTTAAATAATAATAAATTATTTATTTAATTCTCCAATTAAATAAATAATTAATACATCCATAATTATTTAATTAATCCATTAATTAATTTTCCTTAATTTAGATAATTAATTCATTATTTTAATTTTCCTAATTAAAATAACGAGGGCTATAATCCGATCTAACTACTAAACATTAACACTCCCTCTTAGCTAGGGAGGATTCTAGCTCTTACCATTACTTTCCATCATGCCTACTCGCAGAGGATGAATGCATACCTGTAAAATCAAATCAACCATTCCCATCATGCCTACTCGCAAAGAAGGAATACACACCTGCAAGAGAAATCAATAACTTCCATCATGCCTACTTGGAGAGGATGGATCCATCATGCCTACTCGCAGAGGATGGCCAAGAATATCCACCATGCCTACTCGTAGAGGGTGGAACCATCATGCCTACTCGCAGAGGATGGTCAAGAATATCCACCATACCTACTCGCAGAGGGTGGAAGAGGACAAGCCTCAAAAGGATCACCTTGCATTGCCCGCAGAGGGTGATCAAA
>MU227205.1:695803-712615 GCA_018584345.1 Thuja plicata
TTCGCTCGATACTGTCCCTAAAGCTAAGAACATGGAGTTTGAGCTTCAGGAGATCAATTTGAAAAAGTTCATAGCTCGGAGTTCATTTGACTGGAGGGGTATGAATGATAAGATCCGGAAACAGTTTAGCCATGAACATCGCTTGGAGGATGTTTGGATTGATCTTCGAACTGAGACAAAAATCATCAAAATGGATTATTGCAGACTCACCGTCAAGCAAATCATAGACTTCTGTTTGGCCGAAATTCCAGATGGAGTTATAGACGATAATGAGATCCTGGATCCAGAGTACAAAAAGTATCGAGTTAAGAACTTGCCCGTTCCATCACCATGCTGGTCCGTAAAGGAAAATGTATCCATTTGGGATAGATTTCAGAATATATTGGCAAACACCAATATTTGGTTGAAGAAGAGAGGCATAAGAAGTATCAAGATCAAGCCCGGTCGAGATTTTGACCCAGCTGGCCCCATAGGTATGAAGTTTGAAATCCGAGGAAAAGGGAAAGGAGAATCTTCTACGTCAGAAATCAAGGCGGTCCCAAAACTCGCCATTAGAGGAGGAAAGATCACGGTGAAGGCCCCCACACCAAAAACATCTTCTAGAGCAAAAGGTTCGGAGATGATCAATCTTCCGGACAACGAGGAAGAACTGCAAACTTCAACTACTCCTGAGATCACTCAAACTCAAACAGTAGAAGAAATTCAGGGTGTACATGAGTTAGCTCAGGAAACAGACGAACCTCCGGCTTCTCTAGTAGACACAGATGTAGAATCTTTCATAACTCAGTTGCCTCCAGAAGCTATTGTGACAGCTACACCCATTTCTTTCGTCGCTCCAGCGCAAAATGAAGATTTGTCACACGTCTTTGATGATCTTCCTGAGGAATTGCCACGGTTAGATACTCTCATGTCCAACAATGACCTAGTCTTCCAGATGGAGAAAGAAGATAAAGGAGATTTGAAAACATTTGCTGTAGAAGTTCCTCAACATGAAGAGCTAGTAACCACTCTGGTTACTGTTGATAATTCATCTTCGTCTTTTGTCTTGCCTCCTTGGTTAGGCACTATTACTCAGAAATGGAAGAAACTGGAAGTGCCTCTGGAGGATTTCGAGATTGCACCTAAGGGTAAGGCTCGGGCTGGAAAGCATAAGAAAGCTAAAGTGCTATCAAAAATCATTTTAGATGATCAAAAGGTAAAGTATGCTGAAATAGCGGAGCCCCTTCCAAATGAAGTAACAAAAGAACCTGAGAGCACAGGTTACAAGATCACAAGGGTGGAGCTTGGGAAGCAGTCATTTGCAGGTTGCCAAATGGATGCTCAGGACGCATTTAATCAGTATACTAAAAGAACTGATGAACTTTGGCAAAAGAAACATCTCCTAAAAGAAGAGAATGATCGTCTTCGTGATGCTTTTGAGAAGTTTTCTTCTTCTAGGCAGGAGGATTTGTGTTCAGGAGAAGAACGACAACATGCTAAGCAGTTAGAAAATAAGGGCAAGATGGTGAACAATTGGGGCAGCCAGATAGAGGATTAAGGGGTCTTAGTTGTCAGGGATGTATACCGGATACTCAGGAATTGTCAGAAAACAACAGATCGACTGCACGAAGTAATGAAGATTTTTGATCAGCAGTTAAAAACTATAAGCGAAGACTTAGATGTTTGGAAGAAGATGGCAGAAGCTGATCTGGATGTTTTGTGCACTTATGAAATAGTCCCTACAAAGGAAATGTACTTTGAGTTCCTAGATCAAATGATGAATAAGGAATGAGTTCTGAAGAGCCTAATCACAGAAGTACATGAGGCTTTGCAAGAATGCGTCAAGCCTAAAGAAATTATTATCAAGTTCTTCAAAGAACTAGCATGTGATCTAATATCAGGGAATGAGGAGTTGATTCCAGAAGAGCAAGTCCTATCAAGATTTGTGCGAATGATTCATCAAGAATTAGAAGCTGATTCTTTCAGTTGTAGTTCTATGGATAAGTTAGCAAACTACAGGATGATGCTGACTCAATTTTAGAAGGATCTGGGTCGATGTAATGGAGAAATTTCAAAGGCAGCAAGTTGTGCACGCAGAACAGTGAACATTGCTCGGCAGACAGTCTCACCAGATCCAGTTGTTGTACACAAGTCTCTTTGTCAATTTGAGACGTGTATTAACTTTCTTTGACAAGTGTTTTAAGACACTTAGTTTTGTAAGAGTGTAGAATCTTTGATAGATTGCACGGTAATATGAAAAATAGTCTCATGTAATCATGCTGCGAGGACATTAGGTCCCGCAGCATTGAATAAGTCAAAGTTAGTTAGTTATACATAGGCTTTGAATAGTTCAAAGCTGGTTAGTTAAGGATAAGGATAGAATAAGTCAAAGTGGTTGAGGGTTTCCCCTTTCTTCTCCATTTTCCTCTCTCCTCTTTTCCTATATAAAGGAGGGAGCTTATTGTAATCTGGATCTTTTGTTTGTTTAAATAAACTATAGGCAAAACTCTTGAGTTCTGAAAACTTTGTGCTTCATTGTAAGAGAGTTAAGCATTTGAATAAAGGAATAGAGGTTGACAGACTTTGTGTTGTTGTCTTGAAAATAAATGAATGTATTCTTATGTTGCATCTGTTGATCCTTGTTCAAATTAAATAGTTTCTTTGTTTAAATCATCGGAGCATCTTTAATCCAAGTTTTCTGAAGACTTTGTGCTTCAGGAAATCAGGGTTACTATAGAAACTAGTGGCTGATATACTCCAAGGATTGAAGACTTTGAGCTTCAGTATTGGACAATAGATTAGAGTACTTATTTGAGGTGAGGATAGGAGACTTTGAGCTCATTGTATCACTTCGTCTTTAGATAAATCAACTGCTGCCTCGTTTGATTGTTCTTAAGTCAATCATCGAGTCACCGGTATTACTGTTGCAAGGTGAACTGTATGTGTTACAGTTCAGTTCTACTTGAAGCCACCTGCGGTAAGAAGGGAGCCTCCCCTATTGCTGAGAGGAGAGAGAAATCTCACATACTACTGCCTAAAACACACGTTTTGCAAGTTGCAGTCTTAGTGACTTGCAAAATATTTAGCCAACAAAGCCCATCTACATTGATTCCTTTATTCGAAAGCTCACTTTAAGGCCCTGTTTGGTTGAGGGGTGGAATTGGATTTTGATGCCCAAAACCAGGTTTTGGGTTCAAATCCGCCGTTTGGTGGGTTGAAACAATGACCCGAATATAGTTTCCATCTTCCAATTTCGGGCTAAAATGAGGGTTTCCAACTTCCACCCAAATAGGTGGAATACGATTTCAAAACCTGGTTTTATGTTTTTTTGAACCCCATTTTATAATTTTGTCAGGTCGGTGGGTTTTGTGGGAAACAAGGAAAAACGTAACAGCAATTCCAAATGAGCGTAGAAGAACGAGAGATTATCCATGATTCATTAATAAAGCTTTCAAATATCAGTGCACATGAGAAATTTACGAGTATATTTTCTTAAGGGGTCGATTAAATATCATCTCACGAAAACATGTATTTTATGCCGACCAAAGCAGCGATAAAGTAATCATCAGACGAGGTTTACAGTTTATAGACTCGCTTAGTCAATTACAGCAACGACCATATTATCATTATAGCGACTATAAGAAGCAGCAACGATTTCTGTAATTGGAGATTTCCTTATTGAAGAGCAACTATATTAATATGACAGTGAAGAAATCAGTGGTGTGATTTAAATATAATATGTTCGATCTCTTACAGCAGCAAATATCATTCTATCAAGCAGTGATAAGTGGTGGACAAAATTGTTACGATAATGATATAATTCATTTGTGTAATGAAAGTCGGTGATAAAACATATGACTAATATAAGGTAGCGATTTGTTAAGAGAGACAAGTTAGCAGGGAAAAGGTGCCATGTAACTCATTAGATGGAAAAAAGACATCAAATATGAGTTAGGGACTATAATCAATAAGTTGCAACTCCAGTCATGCGGAAGTTGGAATTTGTCAGTTCCAATTCCAATTTCGAACTTGGCAACCAAACGCAGAAGATGGATTGACTCATTCATCTTCCGGGTCAACCAAACAGTCCAAATTATATCCGGAAGATGCAAAACCAGAATTTCAAAACCCTATTTTGAGATAATCAGGTTTTGAGTCCAATTCCAATTCCCCAACCAAACGGGGCCTAAAGACATGCGAAACCCTTTGTAAAGCCCGATGCTTTCCTTCGTACGACCTTTACATGTGAAGCATTTTACACTTGCAAAATACCGGCATCGACTTGTAATATGTTCTATGAAACCCGTGTTTCATTCTTTCAAGTCTGCGACTCCAAACATGGTCTATGAAATCCAGGTTCGAAACGGATGTGATCAGTTAGAACCCGCAACTGGAGTTCTTGTGTGAGTTGGTCTCTTGAATTCGCCATTTGTCAAAACGTCACCCTAAGACTGTAGATTGAAAGTGTTTGATATCAAATAGGATTTCCTCTCTTCTAACGGTATACATAGCTCAGATTCGTCTCTTCTTTAAGCTCGAAACTAGCAATTTGTTCCTGTTTTTGTAGAGCCTTTCTGCATTCTTTTATACATGTGCCCTAGCTCATGATTTTTGTGTATCTTTGATGGATTTTTATGGTCGTCTTTGGTGTTTTGTCTTTGTTTTACAACAAAATGGTATGCTTGGTTGCTTCTTATGCATTCCCAGGACACAAGATTTCTGGTGGTCTTCAACAATCATTCTTGCCTTGGGGATATCTTATTGATAGGATCTGATTTTTTTTCCTGATATGATTATTTCTATATTGGATAGGTTGCAGCTGGATCGACATTTAGAAGGAACTCTTTGCTCCTTATCATAATCTTGTAAATATTCGCAAATGGCAAACTGGGCTGCAATCCATTCTGTTGTCTATTCACAACCTCAACCTAGTCAAATCTACAAAAATGATAGAATCTTCAGTAAAAGCTTGGTTCACAGTAAGAGACATTTGGGGCAGTTGTATAGAAGCTGGACTGAATGCTTGCATTGGACGTCATAATATCATTCTCTGAAAATCTAGCAGTGGGATGCTTGCATATTCAGAAAATTGAATTGCAGTTGGAGACACTATTTCATTTGTAAGATATGGCGAGTAGAGATCATTCAGAGGATTAAGATGACTAGAAGAGATGAAGAGGTGGCTCCATATGTTTTAGAAGGAAAGCAAAACTACATCTTTGGTGGCATCTCTAGTATTCCATCAACTGGTTACATTAAGGCATTGGCTGCCATTTCAGAGATGAATAGTGAAGCTGTACATCAGAGGCTAGATAGTGTTCGTACATATTACAAACTTTTGAACATGCCATTTGAGGTACTATATGCATTTGTAAAAGAACACCAAAATTTTATTTGTTCACTAATGTTGGGCTCTTTAAATGAGGATGTAATTGCAGCAGAGGTCTGCTACATGGTAAGATTAGTAAGAAGACAACCATGAGGGAAATGACTTCAAGATGTAGATGGATTCATTCATGCCAAAACAGAGAGTTTTGCACATCTTCAATGTCTCACCTCAAATATGTAGAGAGGACTTTCCCTAAAGAGCTAGAACTACCCCAAGACATGGAAGAATGTTTTTTCCAAATTGAACACAAAAAATACAAAAAGATTCTTCCCCTCATTTGTAAGATGCATCAAGTTTGTTCTTCCCCTCTATGATGCAAGTTCATGTTGCAAGTTAAAGAAAGATCTTCCCATGTTCTTCTCATGGCACGTATGTTCTTCCCATGTTTTTGCAACTATGTGATGTCTTCTAGGATCCGAATTATGTAGCATATTCATAATATCGGGTTTTAGAAACATTATTGCATACTCAACACGTGCAATAAAATAATCTTACCAGAAAAGAGTGCATATTTTCTCCACTTGCAGACGGAATTAAAAACCCCGTTTGTGAGTTCAATTTACCAAGGAAGAGCTAAGTTTTCCCTCTACCTGCAAGTGGACTTTAAAACCCCACTTGCAAGTGCTTTTCAATGCGTAAATGAAAAGTTTCTCTTACCTGCAGGTGGGTTTAAAAACCTGTTTGCAGGCAGCAGACCTTCCCAAATTGACTTGTAATTGGATTTAAAAACTCCACTTATAAGTAAGAAGTACCCCACTTGAATATATGCGACTTGAATATATGCGCACTTGCATCGCATCTCCATACCAAATACTTGCATTTCATTCACCTATAGTGCTCAAGAAAAGCTCCGTAATTTATCTTTTCCCCATTTAAAAAGCCAATTCCTTCCATTTTCTCTTAAGGTTTGATTGTCCAGAATGCATAGCTCCAAATTTACAAAATTTTGGCTTGGAAGAAAGACCCACGACTTCTCTTGTTTGCCCGTATGGTCTATCCAATCAATAGATCATGGCATTGGTCTTATTTTGCAAGCAGATTCCAAGACTAAAGAGTGGCACGAGACAAGAACGACAACATGATGGGGTCATACAGAGAAATGAATGAGTGATGGAATTATTGCGGACATAGAATGCTTTCAAGACTGAAATGGTCATGAAAAGATGCTTTTCCCAGGAATGACCATTATGATGCAAAATGATCCAAAATGCAGGTTCCAATTCGAGATGCCTTCACCAAACCAGAACACATCAATCATCAAGCATTCTTGTAGCAGTGTGAAGACCGACAAGGGATGATGTAATAGGAGTTGTGTCTTGTCAGACACTTAGTTTTGGTGACAAATTACATTTAATTGGGTAACAAGTTGTAATTGCATGCGATAGTATCACGTGCAAAGTTGTAACATGTAATTGGACTACAAGTGCATTAGGCTTTGTAGTCTTGAGTAAGTCAAAGGTAGTTAAGGGTTTCCCCTTCTTTCTCCACCTTTATCTCACAACCCCTCACCTATATATAGGAGGGTGCCTCATTGTAATTTTCATCTTTTGGCAAAGCAAGTAAATACTGCCAGTTTGTATATGCACTCTAAGACTTTGTGCTTGGATGTAAATCAGATTGCTTTCAATAAAAGGGGCAACTTGTTTTCAAACTTTGTGTTGATTCAAGGTGTTATGTGACGACATTTTCTGGATATTGATTGTGAGTTTTGGAGTTTTGCTCAAGAGGGATTTGAATTTAATTGTGCAGACTTTGAGCTGCCTATTGTATTCAGAGTTAATTTGAACTTTTGAAGACTTTGTACTACAGGAGGACAAATTGTTATAGTTAGTAGTGGTGGTAATTACTTAGAAAAGGAAGACTTTGGGCTTCAGTTGTAAGCATTTTTATTAAGTTTGAGAGTATCTAGTAAGAGACTTTGTGCCTTACTAGTTATTCTTATTGAATCCTCATTCGAAATAAGCACAGGAGACTTTGGGTTCCTGTTTTTGTTTCACAAATATATAAGTAGACTGCTGTCTTAGGTGTTGTTCTTATGTCAACTCCTGAGCCATCGATATTATCGTAGCAATAGGACCTTTTTGTTAAGCTTGAAAGTTGTAGTTATTTGTAAATCATTCCTGAAAAAAGAGGATTTGATTAGATGAACCACCCTTTTTGTAATTTCAGTTACAATCCTATTGAAGCCACCTGCTGTAAGAAGGGAGCCTCCCCTTTTGCTGAGAGGAGAGAGAGATCTCATGAAACGTTGCCTAAAATCACAGTTTTGTAAGTTGTGGTCACAATAACTTACAAAATTTTTAGCCAACAAACACCCAATTCAATATCAACCAGGATATTTTACTTGTCTTTCTTGACAATATTCTTATCTTCAACAAAGTTCAAGAAGTTTATAAAGATCACACAGAACTTCTATTCAATGTCCTTAGGGAAGCCAAACTGTCACAATGTTTTCCTAATGGAGCTTCCTCAAATAAGGTGAATATCTAGCACATCATTTCTGAAATGGAATTTGTTGTGGCTCTGTACGAAATCAGTCATCAAAGATTGGAAAAGTTCAACTATCCAAGAAATCTGGAGTTTCACAGGACTAGCTGGATTGTATAGAACATTTATTTAAAATATCTTCAAATTGATAACAACATATTTTCTGAGGGATTAACAGTAGCACCTTTCCTAACACTCTCGTAGATCTCAAGAATCAAGATTCTTCATCGACAGCAATGCAAACATAACAATTACTGGTGTAAATCTCTCTATATTGCATTGATTCCTCTTCTTTAAAGAATTATATGAATCAGAAAGAGTTTGTAGGAATCAGAAAGATTTTGAAGGGGATGTTGGGAACTAATCTTAAGCGAAAGCATTTGCAATTGAAAACTTTGTTAATATTAATTGAAATTTTGAATAATAATAGTGGCCATACTTATTAGAGAAAGCTTAGAAGGGAAGGTAAATTGCAGGGTTTTAGTGGAGCACTTGGAAAAGTCATAAGTTTTGAAAATGTTTTAATCTAATCTAAATGAAAACTATTTTCACCAAACTGTGAATTATTTTTGAAGTGCTACTGTTAAGTTTTAAAGTATGTTAAAACTTTAAGGTGGGTGGGAGAGATGAACAGGGATTTGAGATCGAAATTGAATGACACACTTTGTCTGTTCTTTTTTTTCCTCTTTCTGAACAAAGTGTATAGGTTGACTTCACGTGGAAGCATGTGCACTCTATGATATTTTGTTATATGTCCTTGCATAGGAGTACTTTATGTTGGACACATTTACATGAAAATGACTAGAATTTTAACACGTATGAATATGTAACATTTTGATATTCTCCAATACTTTTGACTTTACATACTCTGATTTGGTGTTCAACAGAGAAACCAACATACCTGCTACCCCATGGCAGTCAAAGGTGGATGCTCTATGTCGACCTGTTGTGTCAGGAAGTCAGAGTGTATGCCAGAATCTAAATAGGCGAATGCCCAGTGAAACAGTAGTATGCACACTTCTATCAGAAGCCATAAATTGTATATTTTTTTTATTAGGAAGCTTGGATTGGTAGTAAATGACTTTGGCTTTTAACTTTTGAGAGTAATTTGATATGTTGTGTTTATCACTTGCATATAAACTCCTGTAGATAATAACTTAAAAGGATGGTTTGATTTGCCTTGGAATGAAAAACTAATGTTTTCTTTTTCATGTTTATTCATCTTAGTGGCTGATAATGCTACCCCGATTAATGTGTTCTCTTGGCTTTCTGACTAAAATGAAATTCAAACAATGACATCTAGGAGCTTGGCATTTGTTAGGTTTTGATTTTAGTCTCAAACTATTTTCTTGGTCTTGTAGCTTGCCTATGTTCCACAAGGAAATGATTTGGTGGATGAATTCATTGGGCAAGTGGCTCACCAGTTTGGAGAAGAGTAAGTCTATCATAGAGTGAATTATTATATTTATTCTTATTGACATGTTTGAGTATGTTTTAGCATTTTGATGTACTATGTGATCAAATTGATTTGTTTTATCTTTTTCTTGTAAACCTAAAAGGCATAATAACCTTTTACTAGAAGATCCCCTAAATGTGCAACATGTTATTTTTTGCTTCATGTCATCAGGTATGAAACACCAGTTATTGTATCAAGAAGTTTTGGTACAGAAGAAGACTTAGTAAATTACTACAAAGTAAACCCAGAGGTATGCTTTAGATTAGAAAGCAAATGATGTATTAAACTACCTTTGTTGAATTCAAAAGAAACTCATTGCTTGGTAGTCTAAACACGTGTAGCTTCTCATTCTTGGATAGAATTGATATTAATTTTTGGAGAGCATCATTAGAGTTTTTTAGATCATAGAGTTTGCACTGTGCTTAGAATTGATATAAGCTGGTAGTACATTGAACATTTGTCTTGTCAGAATCTGAACCACTTCGAATATCGTGACCCACCCCAACAAGCAGTACAACTTAACAAATATTCTTCTTGAAGCATAAGTTATGTAGGATTAATCAAAATAACAAGAGTCACATTTGTCAACAGCATGAATGTTCCAATGGTCCAAGCTCTTGGCAACGCTGAAGAACAAATATTTTGGGAATTAGATTTGGGAGATTCACATTTAAGAAACTTAGGATCCATTAAGCGGGCTTGATGTTGGAGGAAACTTGACAGTCAAGAGTGCTTGAGTTGCAATAGTACTGGGATGAATGACCTCTTGGAAAGTTCCAATGCTTCACTCTTGTGACCATCGCTTAGATGCAATGAGTGCTAAGTGGACCATCCATGCTCATGAGAGATGGCTTCTTGTGAAAGTTTGAACCACTACTCGTGAAATACGGGTCACTAATATTGACTCAAAGACTACAGAGTTGAATCTTGATAAAACATCACTTAATTTGACATATTGTAGAAAAACAATTACTAGTTGATATTGGAATTCATTGTTTGCAGAAAAATGTGAGGGAAACCTGTAGAATGACTTTCAAGTGCTGACTGGTTTCTGTTAGTCAACCTGTTTTGCAGGCTACTCCTGTATACATTGTGCCTTTTCTGAACACTCCTAAAGCACCCTAAAATTTCATAATATTACTGTGGAAGTTGATATGATTGTGTTCAAGAGGATGGAAAACACTCTTTGATACAGTGAAAAATCTGTACTGCCAAATTTTGGGCCAGAGCAGGTTTGAGATATTAAATATTTCTATCAAACTCTTAGGGCTAAACTTGCATGCAGAAATTTTAAATAGCTTGGCTAGCGTTGGGTTATCTTGTTGAGAAGAGAATATATGGATGGCTTGGAGTCCAATTGAATCTTGACATCTGCTTCTCTTGTTATATGGCATTGACAATGAATCTTTACATCTGCTTCTCTTGTGATATGACATTGCCATACTTCTCCTGGAAAAGATGGCATGGTGATGCAAATAAGCATGCAGGCTATTTTTCTGTATGCTGTCATATTGTTAAATTCCAGTTTACTTATTTAAGAAGAATATGCAGTGCCCATTTATCACTTCCTTTAAAGTGTTAACCATGGACAATCTTACATTAATGGTTCTTTATCAACAGAGAATATATGCTGCTATAATATTGGAAGGCATGCATGGGACATTGGAGTTTCCTGAAGATTTAAAGTACTATATCAGGATAAATGGTGATGTTTCAAGATGACATTTTTTCATTATGATTTTAATTATTATATATATTTGTTTTGGTAATTTAGTGCTTTACTTGCCTTTTGCTTGCACGAACCATGCATAGTTAGATAGAAATATAAATTTAAAGTACTTTGGTATGAACAGGGAGCTATGTTCCTTCAGTACAGGACTGGAAAGGGAGGAATGATGAGTGTCATCAACAGGCACAGAAATGCAGTGCCAATGACTACCTGGATTCTGGTAAAGTTTTTAATTTGTTAATATCTAGAAAATGATAAGAAGTTTATTTGTAGGAAGCCAACAAATTTTTAGATTGTATTATACCCATAGGATTTTTTTGTTCCCAGTGTAGTTTTTAGCCAAGATCCTGTCTTATCTCTTTTGTAAACCATACTTGAATCCTTGTTCGCAGTGTTTATCAATTTCATTGTCTCCTTTTTTATCTAACACCTTTTTAGGGCACAATAAGTAAGGTAAAGACGAGCTTGTATGATGAAGGAAAAACAAAAGGCATTCTAAGGTAGGGAAATGACCGTTGAAGGTATATAGGGTTCAGACACAAACACTGAAATTTATCATTTAACTTTTTAAAGTGCTCCAAGGTTGATGGACTGATGATTCAACAATGGAGATCATGTGAAGTGTTTGTCAAGCGACCTTTGTCAAGTTTTCATCTTCATTGTGTAGGGTTTTTAGATTCAAGTCACTAAGATGGTTTAATGAGTTGTTAGTTTCAGGTTTCTTTAGAGGATCTGCAATGTTTAGAATGAGGATGTTGCATTAAAATCACTGCGAGAAACCAACTGTCAAAGTGGCTATTTTTTGCTTGTGCTTCTTTAGCCATGACTATTTTTAACTGTTGCCATTTTTGGGAGACAACTATTTTGAGATGATCTTCTAAGAAGATCTATTTAGAGATGTTCTAGTTTTAGATGACCTAGAAGGTCTATCTATAGAGATATGGTCTTATCAAAAACCTATTTGAAGACTTGTAATTTTGTTTGATGTATATGCGGATAATTTCATATTTAAAGCTTCCTTTGATTGCTTGCGAACTACTCTCACCATATGAACTACAATTGATTTTTATTTATTCACAATACGATTGACAATTGCTAGAGTAAGTTGCACCATGTAATGCCCTCACACAATGCAATGGTAGGCACATTTTCTCTTAACACCAGCAATTCCTTTTGAAAAAAAGAAACCTATAATTAATGAAAGGTAGCATATGCAAGGTTATGAATATTGGATGTAAGGGGATATGCAAGAAGAAAACTCAAGGAGAAGGAAAGGATTTCAGGAGATAATTATTTGTATCCTTCATGGAATATGAATCAATAATTCAACAATATTTAAGACGGATGTAATGTCCCCTACTACGCTTAGGCCTGTTATAATTGGAGTCAAGTCCTATTTAATATACCTGTGGCCTAAACTGAATGGACTAAGCTGCATTGAATCAAATCTATGTTATTCCATTGTTCAAAACTTCAAAGTAAGGAAAGTTATACATTCATCAAACATATTAAGCAATCTTACTATTTATCGTCCTTAATGTCCATAATACCTTTATTACCATTTCAGTCCGAAAAAAAAGAAGATTAGGATGTAACCAAGTTGCTTAGATACCAATCACAATAGGTTCTTTCAAAGTTTACAGATCCAAGCCCTTATCCTGTCTTGGGACTATGCCCGCAAGGCGCTCAGGGTCACTGATCCCTACTATCTTGGGAATCAACCTATTGGCCGGATTTAGACAGGTCTCTCCTTGGAAACACTTCAGTCCCTTCCTCTTCAGGTACTAAATAGTAACAAATCTGAACGTATATTTATACATATATATTGGGATATTCAAATGTACATAATATATGTATATTTGCCAAATATATATTTATATATAATACAGTAGAAAATATATAATTCTGATTTCATTATGATTAACATATATATATAATATTTATATGTATTAGATAATTCTTATAGTTCAGATATATTAGATCTTTTAGATACCTATTATAGATCATTCAGATATGTATGTTTGATCTTTCAATTATTTAATTTAGTCATATACTTCTGATATGTAATTCATATATATATTTACAATATATCTATTCGACCATATACTGGTTCTTTATGCCAAGAAGATTCAGATATAATATTTAGTGATCAGTATTACTTCATTGCTGCTTGCCAGCGTTATACTTTTTTCCCTTTTGATGGACACCAATCATTCTCCTTATACTTTGCATTTGGAATGATTAGTCACATTGCTAAAAGACGTGTCCTATGTTTATTCATCATCACCTTCCTTACTAACTGCACCACTTCATAATTAATAGATTAGTTAATTGTTGCCGTTCATTATTATCGAGACTCCATATTGCCTATGTAACGTGCCTTTTGAAGACAACCGTTACTTTCTAGTTATCTAATCGATATTATCAAAGTAATTTGTTTAACCACTATCTGTTGGCAATAAGACAATCGCTGCTTATGATTTATGCTTGCACATCGCTCTTTTTGAGTATTCCCGTAATATTCAATATTTTGATTGATTGTCACCTTTTTATCATATCAGTAGATGAAGGCTGCGTACGTTGGTCTGTCCAAGATAATTATATATATGAAATGTGTATATAAGGATAGCCAGACAAACAATCTGATGTCAGAAATTGTGTCAGACACTCTCCAAAGGTTGAATATAATATCCTCAAATGAATTATGTTGGAGTAATATATACTTGTTCAGTAGATAAATGTTATGGCATATTATATATTTTCTACAACAACAACTATATATATATATATATACAATTAAACTCCATAAGCTCATACATAATCTCTATTTTATATATGTTATATTTTAATTTAATTTTTAAAAAAACTATTTTTAATACTTAGATTTATTATTATTATTATTATTATTTAATATTAAATTTTATTTTAGAAAAGGGACATTACAACGAAACACTGCACAGGTCAGAAATTCAAGGTCAAAAACCCTTTATTCCTTCATCAAGTTAGTGGACGAAAACCTCTAACATTATCCAGAATTTTGCAAGACATTTATACAAAAGAATTAGCTGCAAATAAATAGAAGGTTACAACATATACTCAAAAAATAAGTTTGTATTTGTTTAAAATATATTATTGAATTTTAAATCTGAAATATTTATCAAAATTTTAATAATACTTGTAAGCCCTATTGTGAATGTGGGATATTTATTCAAAGCAAATTAAAGGAAAAATTCTAGAAGGGGACAATGCGATTTTAATTAGAGCAGCAGTCCTGCCACTTCCAGGTCTAAAAACTAGTTTATGCAGTTGAGCCAAAGAGATCAACATGCCTTGGAAAGAAAAAGGAAAGGACTAAAGGCAACTAGGTAGAGGAAAGATTAAAATGGGTGATTGTGAGGTAGAGCAAGAGAGTATATTGAAAGCTTATATGTAATGACAAGAACAAACAACAAAATTGCTCCTTCAAACACTTCAAAATATGAATAATTCAATCAATTCTCTTAGGCTTACGTGAACCGATGGAAGAGATGGTAGTTAAAGGATTCGGAAAATATCAATAGAACTCCATTTCGATTCTCACGTAGAATAACATTAACAAATTTCTTACCTAGAGATGAGCAGTCACGAGAAGAACAAGAACAAATATAGAAGCAAATGAATTTTATGAATGTATAGACACATACTCGGGACTTGATCCGGACCTTAGAAGAAAAAATTCATTTATGCAACACAATAATGCAAGATCAAGAAATATGTTAAGAGCATATTGTCATTTATGTCAAAAATGTATTGATGCGATTGTTATTGTCATTGAATCAGCCTAGGAGAAACAAGGAGAACAAAGAATATAAGAAAGATTGTTCAAAGAATAGCAATGCATGAACAGAAGGATTATGGGCATCAAATATTTTTGTGCAGTGATTACACATACAAAGGAACAGTGATAATTATCAGTGATTAAGTTAAGATGGCAGACCTCATCATGATCAACAATTATAAGTCTGAATATATTAATAGTAATACGATGTCTAATTGCATACAACAATAGTAAAACAAGCAAACTGATTAGTCAAACAAAGTAAGAGGTGCGATTTGATATTACTAAGCACTAAGTGGCAGAAAGAGAAGTATAGCAGATGGCATATCTAGCAAGATTGAAGCATTGATAACAGTGATTATCAAGAAGATAAATAAATGAAACAGATGTTGAGTAAAATCAAGATGAGTTAATGCTAAGTCAATTTACCTATAAAGCAATTTGGTTAAGGAATGTTTTAATAAAACAAATAATGTTTTTGTAACTACCCTGATAGTTGTACCTCAAATTAACTGTCACTGATATGTTTTGTTTTTGCAAGTTTTATGTATTTTTTTGAGTTTTTCACAATATTTGATATTTTTGGATTTTGGAGATAAAGAATTCATAGCATGAAATTAAAAGTGCAAATACACAACTATGCTCTTCCAGGCTTTATTCATCAAATATCTGAACACAAATATTTACAATGCTAATTATATGTGTAACATCATTTATTGAATTTAAACTAAGAACCTGTAAATCCAAATATGCTATGATTGTTGAATTCTTGATCAATATCGCAGCACTTCTGTGAAGGATAATTGGCGTTCAAGCTTGAAATTAGTATTGATGGCAGCTTGACCCCAAAACGTGCCCTCTACATGAATTCGCAGGCCCCTGGTGATAAATTGCTGCTACCCAAATATGAAGCCGAGCCTTGAATGGAAGCTATGGCAGCCAGAAGTAATGAACACAGCCTCTGACTATGGCTGCGATCTTCTCATAAACATCAACCTCAGACTTCTAATACAAATACCGTCCCTCTATTTATTGCAGCGACAGCTTATATATACAAATGCAGCCCTCCATTAACCATGCGATCTGCAATCATCAATCAGTCTCCAATCTCTGCAACCTTTCTCTGGAGCAAACGCTAAAATAATTCTTCCCGATCGACCACAAATTGAAACACACTGCTTGCACTGAATGATACCATCCACTAGCACAATTTCACTGGATAGTTTCACTAATTCAGAGTGCAAAAACACTTAGAAGAATTTCCAATTCTTCCAGCTTCCAATGACTCAAACCCTAGGCACAACTCAATCACCAAATTCATCAAATAATAAATGCTCAATGGATGGTTCGAATTTTTCATTGAAAGCATTTATAATTCCTTATTACAATTCAACTTGAAGCTTCTCCTTCACACTTCACATGATTTCGAATTGTATTTGCTTTTGATGCACATTTGAAATATAATAATTTATTATATTTCCCTCCAACACTTAAGTGCCCAAAGTCAACTTCATTTAATAACTAAGTAGCCGATCCTGGTTCTGGTTTGGATTCGGGTTTGGGGATTCGGCAAAATTTTTTTTGGGCCGGATCCTGGTTCCGCGGGTATATATATAGACATTTTCGAAAAATATATATATGTATATATTATAAATTTATATATGTATGTATATTCATAGATTCCATACATTTAACATGTCCATGCTCATTCATCATTAGTTCAAAACTTCAAAGTTGAAACATATAATGATAATTATAAGAAATTAGAAGTGTGATTCTCATATGACATAATGATAAAATGATAAATCCATAATTGTCAGTATATAATTATCATATTCATACTTTGCAAAAGTCTCAAAATGTCATTACATGCTGAAAATTTAAATCACAAGCCATATTTCATAGTTCAAAATTAAAACAGTAAACTTAATATCCAATTCCATATTCTTCTTCAT
>MU227205.1:714202-740312 GCA_018584345.1 Thuja plicata
GGCCTATTCTTGCAATCTTTCCATCCATCAGAAATGATGGACACACCTGTTTCCACCCATGTATCCTTGATCACTCTCAATTGTTTCTCTACCGAGGCTCTCTCCCTCGACAATAAGGTGGTTCGCATCTTTTCATACCCAACACAAACATAATCAGTAGGTGCCTTGCTAAGGGTACTCACCATCTCCCGCCAATAAGGTGATCTAACAAGGTTATATGGAAGCCCATTCACATATAAACAACGACTAATACTTTCATCAAAAAGATCTCTCAATTCATTTTTGAAGGCCATATCCAATGGGCCTCTTTTCCGTGGAACATTTTCTGGTTCAGAAGGTGGTGGCATTGGCAAGAAAGGATGTGGACCAGCAGATTTTACCAAGCCACTAGGAGGTTTCCTCGAGCCTATCTGGGCATGGAATGGAGCACTTGCTGTCTTTCCTCTGTTGGTTCTCCTATCGGCTTCTTCTTGTTCTCTAGCATATTGCAAGATTAAATGAGCTGGCAACCCGTTCCCATCTTTCCCCTTACATGGTTTCATTCCTTTTCCAGTACAAGGAATGAAGTGAGGTTTCACTCGATAGTATGAGCTGGAGTACTCTATGTTGCAATGGTTACACCACCAAACAAAACCCCCTCCACCAGACACTTGCCTAATCATTGTTGTGTAACGCCAAAGTGGTGAAGCTGCATCTATTTTAAAAGGGTTTGACCTAGCAACTGAACTAGAGCTTCCACTTCCACTTCCAGCCATTCTATCTAAATCTGAATTATGAACCTAAATGGAAAAAAATCGGCATTATAACCCCTTAATATGCATACAATGTATAAAAAAATATTTAAAACTTCTTTAAAAACTTAAAAAAAACTTATAAAAAAACTTGTAAAAAAACTTGAAATTTTTTAAAAAATCTTGAAAAATTCAAACAAAACTTGAAAGAAATGAAGATTCACTTTCCTTTGCCCACTAAATCTGAATTCTCCAACGATTCCTAAGTCTATGATGCAGATATTAGTCCTCCAAAACGTTTGCATTCGAAGAAAAAAGCTACAGCGGAAGAACAAAACCAAAATGGTGAAAAATGCTTGAGAGATGAATGAATGAACATGAAATGCTGTTTGGCAACCATAAAAGGGTTGAATTAGGGTTTAGAATGGTCAAACTAGGTTTAGTTTGACTTTATTTATTAAAAAATTAAAAAAAAATCATTGTGTGCTCCTTTTTTTAACTTCCAGAATTTCAGATTCCCCCAGATCCTTCTGGCTTCCTGCGGATTCTGCCTGGATTCCGCCAGGGTTCCGTAATGGAATCCGGATTCCGCTCAGATTCCTCTGTGAGGAATCCGGGCGGAATCCGGATTCCATTCCGGAACCCGGATCCGGATCGTACCGGAACCAGGATCCGGGCCCAAATAGAGGAATCCGGTAACGTAGTTTAATAACATTAAATAGCTCTTTATGCAAACTTTATAACATAAGATTTTAATTTAATCATTAATTAAGTGAAACTTAATTAATGATTATGAAATTAATAAATTGCTTATTGAATCCTTCAAATGAATAATTCAAATCCTGATACACATTTACTGAGCCATCCCCCCAAGTGTCCTGCCAAAAATAGCTCTAACCATAATTTGACTTACTATAAATAGTAAGTCTCAAACTGAAAGCTCTGCTGATGTCCCCACAACTCCATACTACTACGAAACTGTTTAGGTGCCCCTGGTAAATATTGTAACCACGACTTTCCCTAAATAGTCACTTACTATAAATAGTAGGTGCGCCAATCTGATTCAAATGAAGAGCAAACCTGAACATCCCTAACCTCTTGAGGGAAAATTAGCCACTGGCTCGACCAACTGAGACCCTCTATCCAACTAATTAGCCTACGAGGGCCACTGATAGGCTAATCCAAACCACCAACCATGGTGAACTAAAATGGGGACATTACAGTTTTTGTATAGGTAGCAATTCATATTTAAAGGATAACAATTTAAAATAAAGAATAGATGACACTTCGAAGGGTTCACGCCCTTAACGAAATGGTATTAAAAGTTATAAAACTAGGGAGAGTTGAATGAGGAAGCAGTGGAGAGAGTGTGAATTACATGTGAAGTGTATAGAAAAAGATATCAATCAGACATACACAGATCTGCACATGAAGGCATAGAAGAGAGATCAATGATGATATAGAAATGAAGTTCACACATAGATAGAAGAGAAGTTCACGTAGACATAAAAGAAGACAGTGCAGACATAAATGAAAAAATAAATGCAGATATTGAAGGAGGATTATGTAGTGATTGATGATGAAATAAAGAAAATCATCTTGCAGTTATAAAGAAAGAGATTGAGCAGATACAGTACAGATTAGAGAAGAGAATGTATGTAAGCAATGCAATGAAGAATAATTACAAGCAGATATAATGGTAGATTTATATTAAGTTTATTGAGGAGATTGTGATTATATTCTTGGTGGATTTATGATCAATCTATTGCAGATTTGATGATATTATAACAGTTTGAAGAAGTGAGTTATAGAAAAATATGGAGAAAAAGATTATCCATCATACATTGTTCAAGCAACATTGATAAGGAAGAAATTTGAATGAGGGGTTGGTGTCTCTAAGTGAATGAGGGGTTGGTGCCTCTAGTGGGCTAGTGCTCTCAAATTGAATGCAGGGGTTGGTGCCTCTAGTGGGAAAGTTTTCATGAATAGAATGAGGGTTGGTGCCTCTAGTAGGTTAAGCCTACAAAATGTGTAAGAGATTATTATATAAGCAAGTAGAATATGATCATCCAGTATCCATGTTTTGTGATAACACAAGTCAATCAATATATCGAGGAATCTTGTGATTCACTTCCAAACCAAACACATTCCAATCAAATATCGTTTCTTAAGGGAGCAGGTGGCAGACCAGAAGGTGAAGTTAGAGTATATTACTACACAGGAACAAATTACAGACTTCTTCTCAAAGCCTCTTAAAAAAGAGACCTTTGAGTACCCTAGATAGAAGTTGAGGGTGATATTCTGTTTATCCCATCATTAAGGAGATACATTATTTAGTGGAGCTCGTCAGCATCATCGTACAACTCCAAGAATTCCTTTGCCATTGATGTCAAAGGGGGAAAAGTAGAGAAAGGGGAAGCATTAGAGTAAGGGGGAGAATTATATATTCATATATAATGAAAGGTTGCCATCAATGACTATGGGGGAGATTGCTATAATTATTTTCATTGATGTCAAAGGAATTGTTTGCCAAGGAAAACTGATTGTATTATTGAAGCAAGTCGAAGGGCAAAGGCAACACATTGCTCCACTCCAAGGACAGGTTGTGTTTTGACAAAGGCAGCAAATAAATGGTAAAAAAATAAAGTAAATTCATGATAGGCCAACCCCTTTGTTGTAGCACTTTAATGAAGTATTAATAAAACTAATGAAAGAGAGATTGTATTTATCGTTGCTGCCACTTGGCTTTTGGCACCCCACTTTGGGGAATTAAAGTTTAAACAAGTATATAATTTATTGAAGTGTTTTGTTCTGGAAAGGCACTCATATAAGCAAGATTTGCCACCCTTGTGAAGATGTATGTGTTGTCATGAAATCACCCCCCTTCAAGAAGATATAAGAAAAGTTTGTGAAGAGTTGTAGAGGCAAAATTCGCTAATATCTTTCTATACATGAGCAGATTTATAAAGCTTATTGGAGCGGATCTAAATCAGAATTATAAGCAGAGATGAGGGAGATTTGTGAGCAGAAGTTATAACAGATTTGTGAGCAAAATTTGTAGCATATTTTTGAGCAAAATTTAAGGCAGAAGTCCAAGAATTTGTTTTAGAGGTCGGTGCCTCTCCATAGAATACTTTGTGGGGATTGGTATCTCTAGCGGGTTGATGCCTACAAATATAAGCGAGGATTGGTGTTTGCATTAGGTTGGCACCTACAAAATTTGTAAGAGAAGTATTCATATAAGAAAATTTTCTTGCCATGGTTTTCTCCCAAAAGGGTTTGCACATAAATCTTGTGTTGTCCCTGTTTTCTTAATTGTTGATGTTGTGCAATTGATGTTAATTTGAGTTGTTAGTTTCAAGTTTAATCAAAATCTGCCATGGTCGGATTGAGCAAGTTGCATTGAAATCACTTTGAGGATCCAACTATCACATTAGCTATTTTTGGTCCGTGCGTGATCTGTAGTTTGTAGAAGCTAAGCTTTGTGGTTGCAAAACAACCCAAATTTATTGACTATGCAGTTTAATCTATTTCACTTTCCGATTGTAAATTTTATGGTGGTTAACCTTTAATCCATTGGAAACAAAATTAAACACATGCAATTGAAGCTCTTTTCGCAAAACCCTGAATTGGGAAAGCAAAGCCCAGGCTGATAGGTTCTACAAAAATACTATCAGATTGTATGTATAATGTGCAAATACAAAGAGTGGGTACAAAGCTTATACTGTACCTTTAGGTTACCATTGAACTATTTGTCCAATGCCCACAGCTTCTAGAGTTCCTTGTGTCACCAATGCATCCAACAGCCATTAACCACTTTCTTCTTCTCTTGGTATCTTTTCAGGCTTTACTCCCATGCATTGACGTCTTGAATCTGAAGAATTGTGAATTTTTTATTTGCCTTTTGGTTTTTTGACTTAGCAGAGGGAAATATTGCTCTGTGTCATTTATAAAAATGCTTGGTAAATTATAATTCAAGCTTTGTTGATTTTAATACCACCTTGTTTCACAGTGCTGCCCTATTCTTCATGTACTCAAATTGGTGGAAATGTTTTTAATTATTGTCATTCTGAAATCGCTTCCTATTAAAATTGATGGTTTTGAGCATACTGAAATGAATTTTTGGTAGAGTCCAATTTTTTGAGAACTAACTGTTCTAGAATATTGAGCCAATCTTGATCCCTTTCAGGTAAGTGTAACTTTTTAACCTGGACAATTGTTGGCTGTTACTATTTTTGGGAAATAATTATTTCTAGATATTATAAGATTTATTCCGAGACATTTTGTTTTTAGATGACCTTTTAGAAGGTTTATTTATAGAGATATATATTATTATTGGAAGTCTATTTGAAGATTCCCAGTTTTAGTTGATGTATTTGGGACAGTGTTGTATTTAAAATTCTCTTGTATTGCAAGTAAACTATTTTTAGCATAGGAGCTGCAATTGTTATTTATTTATTTATCATGCAAAATCTTGTAATTATACTTTGAAATAAGTGCTACTGGCAGTCAAGGTTTAAATAATAATTTAATGTCCACATGTTATTGAACTTGCTGATCAAAGCACTTATTAGATTTTATGACTTTGTTATCTTGTGATTTATTGATCTGGGTTTTGTTTGATTCATACTATCTTGTGCATGTGTTTAATCGAGTTCGGCAATTGTTTAATACTCACCTTTTCAGTTTATGTTTTTAGTTGAAAGAGTGAGGATTTCGTGATTGATTAAGTCTTATATATGAGACAAAAATCATAAAAGGTCATCTCTTGTAGAAGTGTTAAATAGGCCTGTGATCCATTTTTAGAACAAAAAGATAGGTTTTACTCTAAGTTTTGTCTATGTTGCGTATTCAAAGAAAGAGAGATTCCTCTTTTAATTTCAGGAAAGGATTTTTCATTTTCCTTATCTTTTTGTTTTCTATTGTCCTATAATACCAACAAATAGTTTTTTGAAGTAAAATATTTGTAAATATTTTTGATAAAAAAACTTAGTTTTAAACTTCATTTGTTGAAGCCATTTGAATTTTATATTATAGTTTACCATGGAAAAAACATAATTACATTCCCTCTTTTGTTATAATTTTTCACTACTTACATTAAGTTAAGGATGGTTGCTTTGCTAGGTTTTATGATATTTTATCTTCAACATCAATTTTAGATCTTCTTTTCCATGGTGTTGCCATGAATTTAAGGAAAACTTAATGAGGTTTTATGATGTTTTCTCTTCTACATCAAATTTAGTTCTTTTCCATAGTCTTGATATGAATCAATTATAGCTGCAAGATTGATTGATATAGGAGACATTTCACTTAGTTTATGGATGGTGTGAACTTAGAAATGATGTCTTCTAGCCATTTTGAGTTATCACTTTAGGCTTGACCCACATAAAGAGAAATCTATTGAATATTTCTTTTGTAAGGAATTTGTAGATATTTACTAAAACTATGCCATTATCATTTTAATTAATTCTTTTTTTTTCCTAATCCTAACATTTTATAGTGTTAATTCTAATTTTTTCTCAACTGATGACTGTGGCTGACAAAAACCTTCTTCTGCAACCATTGTTTATAGGCTATTCTATTTTCAGGATTTCTTGTTGTACAAGTTGTGTTAAACTTGCTGAGCCCCTAAAATTCCTCCACATTCTACATTTAAGAAATACATTAAATCATTCATTGGGGTTGTTGGAGTGCTTCTTACTTTTAGACAGTAGTGATGAAATTGTGCATAGAAATTCTAAGAATCAACTGGAAGTATTGCAAATTCTATGGAGCCAGGTAAAGAGAGACTGTAGTTTGAATCTGCTTCAGAGATTTCAATATTGCTCAAAATTTGCTCACTGGTTTCATTGTGAACTACCTGTCATAATGAGGAACAGCTTGCAAAAGGATCTTGCACTTTTTTCCTTTTGGATGGGTTATACGAACATGAATATACTTTCCGAATATACGTCTTTCTTCAAAAACTTGGGATTGTTTGTTTATATTCTGTTTAAATTCTAGGTGAGACGTATTGGTTTGTTGATTTCGTGGCCTGCATCAAACTGTTTTTGCAATGGGCAAGAATTTCTGTGCTTTTCCAAAGTTGCTTACATTGTCCACTTTTTAGTCTTCTTTCTTTAGTTTGTAGTTATTTCCACAAGTAAATGGAACAGGATTTCCTTTTACCTTTTTTCGTTCTTTCTGCAGGTTGAGAAGTATTCACTTCTAATTGTATGCTCCTTTATGTTCTTTTGTAATGGTTTAATTTATGTGCTATTCTAGGTTTTCTTGCTCTTCAGTCTGTGATATCTCAAGTTGCCAGAAAGATGTTTCTTCGAAAATCCCGATGTTCTCAGAGGACCTATTCAAAGTCAGCCTTTGCACAGCAACAACCACTTCCCCCGTATCATCTGTCCTTTGCTTCAAAAACGTTTCAGCTTTTTACAGCCATGTACATGGTATGGGCACTTGTTCCACAGCTGCAGACAGTGCTGTATCACATAGTAAAGGAGAAAAAGGACCTTGTAAAGGTAATATATTTCTTTTAAAAGTTTCTTTGTTACTTTTTCAGAGGTCTATCTATGATATGGCTTTGGTTTTCTTATTTTTTGATTTGGTTTTATATCGAGGACTCTTGTACTTCACTTTTGTTAATTGTATGGAAATCTAACAGCAAAAATAACAATGCAGGATTGTATGCTAGTTATGGGACTACGTGAATCTGTCTATTGGGTTAGTTGGTTGCTAACTTATGCAGCAATGAGTGTAACCACCTCTCTGATCTTGGTAAAAAAGCACCACAACTGGTTTCTCTTTTCTTTCCTTGAACTCAGAAGCTTTTTGTATAAAAGATGGCTCGCATTCTGATTTTTAGTCCGTATCTCTTAAAGATCACAGAAAGAAAAAGCTGCAATATGTGAGATTCTAAGCTATTATGTATTTGGAGGCTTAGTTTTGAATCACACTATTGATATTATATCTTATGTTGACATCTTAATTGTTCTTGATTGGAGATTAGATTGAACAAGGAACTTAGCATACATTACCATGAGAAATAGTTCAGATATTTCAAAGGATAAAATCATTTTAAAAAATTATAAGTTTCTAACATTTTATATCACACCCTTTGATGTGACATATAATAGAACAACACGTACCGTAAACTGTTCTTCAAATTATTCGGAGAAGCTCTCTTTAACCGAGATTCCAAGGATTTTAGGAAATTTGGAATATAAAAAAACCAGTCTTGTTGTTTTCATAGTTTAGAGCACAAAGCTCTTTTAGCACACTTACACTAGATGAGGAAGTTTTTGATGTGTAAATGCTAGCTATTGCAGATGATAATATAACACAACTATAAGATGTCTATGATTTTCAATCAAACATAGAGACTGGAAATCATAAAAGGAACAATATAGGACTCATTAAGAAAACACATTTTACTACAAATTAAATATGAAGGATTTTGTACAAAGCTACAACATTTCTTTCAATAACTTTGACAAGTAAAAAACATGTTATTTATTGAAAACACTTAACTCACAACACAAACAACTACGAAGACAATATTGTGAACAACAATTTCAACAATAAGTAGCCTTGAAAACCACTATTAGCCATCTAAGGGCAAATTGCTTTTATTTATATTGTTTACAAAGAAATTGAAAATAAAGGAGGAACTTAATTACTACCAACATGAATAGCTTGATTGCATGAATGCAATCCTTTTTTAAAATTAATTCTATCCACTAAAGACAAATCTAAAGCATGCAACACAACAATTAAACTGATAGTGGGGATTATTACAAAAACAAATGATGATCTTATGTAATGTTCACATCATTTGCATGAATTGAGATCTAAGAGTAGATTCCAATAGAATTCTATTTCAAAAGCATACTCAAGGCATGTTACAATGGTAATTGCTTGATACTATTCAAAGAATGGAATGTACGTTTTATAAGCAATTGCAATAGCGATGTTTTCTAAAGAAAACATGCGATAATTGAGGACTAAATTAGAAACTATCTAACTAAACTTAATATTACAATATTGACCATTAATAAAATAAATATGTAAATATTATTCTAATATCCTCCCTTAATGGTCAATTTGTCAACTACGCCAAGTTGCCCCCTAAATTTTACAAACTTGTCCAGGCCCAGAGACTTGGTGAGAATGTTTGCAGTCTGATCCTCAATTGGAACATACTACAATTGTACAAATCCGTCTTCTAAAAGCTTGCAGATGTAATGACTGTGAAGCTCAACATGCTTGGTCTGCTCATGGAAGACATGGTTTTTGTTGTTAATGTTTTAGCCTTTACGACAAAGATCAACGTATTGGACAAAGTGGAAAGTCACGACCCTTTGCAAGAATATCTGACTAGCTTATCCCATCTTGTGAGAACAAGCCTTTGTGCGAATATCTGAGACTAAGTGTTGTGACTTTACTGTTCTTGCAAAGGGTCGTGACTTTCCAAGTTGAGTGTTATTAATGTCGATTTAATATTTAATATTAATATTATTGATATTGATTTATTAATATTATTGATATTGATTTATTATTACTAATATTAATAACTTCATTAATATTATTACATTGATTAATAATATTAATTATTTTTATATTGATTAATAATATTAATTATTTCTATATTGATTAATAATATATTTCTATTTCTTCCTTCGCCTCTCAGGCTCTCTGCTTTTCGGTACGGGGATCCAAATAGATTGCTTCGTTTGTTTGGTTTCAGGTGATAGCAAGTACCCTTTCTTATTCGAGGTTCAAGAAGTTAATGCTGGGCTTCGGACAGTTAGTATTTTTGTGATCTCCCGGGCCGCACCATAAACACAACTTTTGTGGTGTCTCACCTTTTGTACAGTCTCGGGCGAAGTGGCCCCACTGGGTGCACGCCTGACACTGAATCATTGGCCGTCCCTTCGAATCGTATTGTATTCGGCTTCTGTTATCGTTATCTCCTCTTCCTCCACGCCGGTTGTTTTGGAACCCACCGGATGATGCATTGTTAGTCGTCTATTGGTTAGGGTTTGCTGCCCAGGAGGTAGACGGTTGCTCCTGTGTGAACAACACCTGTTGGCTTCTTGTCTTCATATTGTATGGGCATTCAGGCATTCCTTAGTGGAATGACCCATCACTTGGCAAATGTCGCAAAATGCTTTCTTTGGGCATGACCCCTTCGTGTGGCCGCTTTCCTTGGACTCGTTGCACCACATCTCTCCTTCCTCACTGCATCCCGTGTCCGCCTTCATTGTTTTGAACTTTTTCATCATCCTCTCCATGTCCTTCTGGAGGGCTTGCATCTTCTTATTGGATTCATCCTTGCTGGTGCTATTCTCGTCCGATGATTCGTCACTTTCAGATGAGGCTTTACTTTTCTTCTTTTTCTTTGATGTCTTATCTTCACTTTCCAAGTTCATTGCTCTGTCGTACGTGTCTGCGTACGACGTAGGCAACACTATTTCCATTTTCTTCTGGTGGGAGGCATTTAATCCCTCTACGAACCATCTTTTCTTTAGTTCGTTGGCTGGCTGGGTTGCCATCCTCCCCAACAATTCCTTAAGCCTTCGGTTATAGGCTCTTACCGTTTCTTTCTTTCCTTGCTTCGAGCTATATATTTCTACAACTACTTCATTATCATTTCGGAGCAGTCTGAATCCCATTTGGAATCCTTTCTTCAGGCCATCCCACGAACTTATATTTGCCTTGTCCATGTCAGAGTACCAATCCACAACAACTCCTCGAAGGGTTACTGGGAATTGGTGGACCCACTCATCCTTATTTGTCACTCCGTTTGCTGTCCAAATTGTCTCACAGGATCCTCCTTCCCGTCGCCTGTGAACTTTGGTAATTTCTGTTTTTTAGACATATTGATGTTCCCTTTGGTTGGTTGACTGGAGCTCGTTGGTTGTGCTCCCAAACTGGATGGGATTGATCCTGGCGGGTTGTTTTGACTACCGTACGCCATGATCAGATAGAGTGGGCAGCCGAGTGTGTACTTAGACCTACACAACATGATTCACAAAAAGTCGAGTATCATCAGAACATATTAGCACTGAGAACCAAACACAATAAGGTTTTCAGTGACATACCACATGGGAGACCACCTGATAGGGGGATTGAGCACATCATTGAGCTTTAGGAGGGTGCAAAACCCGTCATGATTACACCTTACAGGCATCCAAAACGCTTGAAGGATGAGATAGAGAAAACAATACAGGAGCTCTTGGCTATGGGGCACATTAGGCCTAGCAAGTCACCTTTTGCTTCTTCAGTTGTCCCAGTGAAGAAGAAAGATGGGACCTTACAGATGTGCATTGATTAGAGGGTTCTCAATAAGAGAACGATTAAGAACAGGTACCCCATTCCGCGCATAGATGAGCTCATTGATGAGTTACATGGAGCATGCTATTTCTCGAAGATTGATTTGAGATCTGGTTATCATCAGATCAGTTTCAGGGAACAGGACATCGAAAAGACTGCTTTCCGATGTCGTTATGGGCATTTTGAGTTTGTGGTTATGCCATTTGGGCTAACCAACGCTCCAGCCACCTTCCAGTCTAGTATGAACAAGGTATTCCAGCCTCAGTTGAGGAAATTTGTACTTGTCTTCTTTGACGATATCCTGGTTTATAGTAAGACATGGGATGAGCATCTCACATACTTGGATACAGTTTTGGAGGTTCTGGATAGGGAATGTTTTTATGCTAAAGAATCTAAGTGTGAATTGGGGCTAACAGAGCTGTTGTATTTGGGCCATATTATCAGTGCTGAGGGAGTACGGATGGATCCTGAGAAGATCCGTGCTATAGTTGATTGGCCTACTCCTGAGACCCTTACACATTTGAGGGGTTTTTTGGGTCTTTGTAGCTTCTATCGCCGTTTTGTTTGTGGTTATTCACGCCACGCAACACCTTTGATAGATTTGATGAAGAAGGGTGCTTTCATTTGGACTCTTGAGGTTCAGGAGTGTTTTGTAAAATTCAATGAACTCATGACTTCGTGTCCAGTACTTGCTAGACCTGGCTTTACAAGGCCTTTTGAGTTACAGTGTGATGTTTCGGGTGAAGGCTTATGCAGGATAAGCATCCCATTGCCTATGAGAGCAGGAAATTCCGTGGACCAGAAAGGAGTTACAACATATATGACAGAGAGATGTTGGCCATTATGCATGCATTGGCCAAGTTTAGACAGTACCTTGTGGGTAGCAAGTTTTGTATCAAAACTGACCACAACAACTTGAGGCATATGACAGAGAGATGTTGGCCATTATGCATGCATTGGCCAAGTTTAGACAGTACCTTGTGGGCAGCAAGTTTTGTATCAAAACTGACCACAACAACTTTAGGCATTTCCTTAGACAGCGTGACTTGAATGATAGGCAACAGAAATGGGTTAGTAAGCTTTAGGCCTATAACTTTGATATCTCATATATCAAAGGGACACAAAACGTAGTAGCAGATGCCTTATCACGTCGTCCTCACTTGAGTTCTATGATTCAGATAACAGATGAGTGGCAACATATCATTGTGGCAGAGTATGCCAAGGATACATGGGCTGCTGGGATAGTTGAGGGGTCGGTTTTTGACAACAGATACACAGTTGTAAATGAGTTGATCATTTACAAAGGTAGAGTGTTTTTGACCCCAGGATCTGAGATCAGGAGCAGGATACTACGGTTCTTTCATGATGAACCGATGGCAGGACATCCCGAGTTTTTCAAAACCTACAGGCAGATTCGCGAGCGCTTTTCCTGGAAAGGGCTCAAGGCGGATGTTCTACAGTATGTCAGAGAATGCCCTGTTTGCCAGTAGAATAAACAGGAGCATACATATCCTGCGGGACTACTCCAGCCACTTCCAATACCTGATAGGAAGTGGGAATGTCTATCGATGGATTTCATTACGGGCTTTCCTAGGGCCTAGGGTCGAGAATACATTTACGAAGTTGTTGATCGTTTGACGAAGTATGCCCACTTCTTTCCGATCACCACTACTTACACAACTACACAGGTGGTAGATTTGTTTTTCAGAGATATTCAGGTTGCATGGGCTGCCTCCGACGATTGTGAGTGATAGAGACACTCGGTTCATGAGCCACTTTTGGCAGGAGCTTTTCAGACTTTGTGGGACCAAGCTCACGCCAAGTACCAGTTACCACCCTTAGACCGATGGGCAAACAAAGATTGTGAATAAGTGGGTAGAGGGGTATCTCCGGAATTACATAGCAGGGCAACAAAAGGCTTGGGTGAGGTGGATTTATTTGTGTGAGTATTGCTACAATACTACTCACCACATGTCTATACAGATGACACCATTCACAACATTGTATGGCTATGACCCTCCCAGTTTCATGGATTTGTTACTGAGTGACAGCAGAGTGCCTAGTGCAGGTAATATGTTGCAAGAGAGCCAAGATATTGTGAAGGCTCTTAAGGAGAATATTGCCAAGTCACAAAATCAGCAGAAACAGTATGCTGATCAGAAGAGGATAGAGTGTTGTTTTGAGGTGGGGGACATGGTGTATCTGATGTTGCAACCCTATAGGCAGTCTACCCTCAGGAAGAGTGGAGCAAAGAAACTCAAGCCACGATATTATGGCCCTTACAAAATCATCAGATGTGTTAGCGAGGGGGCTTATGAGTTAGATTTACTAGCGGACAACAGGCTACATAATGTTTTTCATGTATCACACCTCAAGAAGGCGCTTGGGCACCGAGTTGTACTAGCTGCAGTTTTACACCCTTGGATGACGAGGGAAAGCTGATATTGATACCTGAGGTAGGCTATAGGGCCCTACTATTCTAATGGGCAGGGTCACCCCGGAAATAAAGAATAGTATCCATCCTGAACTATAGTTGGAGATGGGCTAGCTGACAATAACCTCCCCTATTGGCTGAACAAGAAAATTGATAAAGGGGGGTCCTTAAAATCCCGAAGGATACGGATTTTGGTCTCCGAGATCAAACAAATGGATTAGCAAATAAAAGTGCTAGAGCTACAACTATCCTTGAGGTCAGAGAGAGGCAGTTGAGGAGGAGAGTCATCAGGGAGTATCTCATCAAGTGGAGGGATTTACCTGTCGAGGATGCCACTTGGGAGAGCGAGGAGATCTTGCAGCATCGAGATTTGAGATTGCTTGAGGACAAGCAATTTTGGGAGGGGCAGACTTTGATGTGCCCTTCTAGTTGACATCAGATGGATGCTTAGATTAGCCTATTACTGACCCTTGTACGCTGATGAGGAGGGATAGGGGGTCCCCCTGGAAGTTGATTTGGCATCTTCAGGTTAGGATTGACTGGATTGGCTTTCGTTTGAGATCATTTGGACTCTGTTGTGGAAACTTACTATTTTAGCAGTCCTGCTATTTTTAGCCAGTCAGAGTGTGCAGAGGCGGAGGATTATTTCATGGTCTCCAGTTCAGACGACATGTGATTCTGGTGTCTTATGAGAGAGATATTAATATTTGATTATTTTTAATTAAATATTAATGGCAAACTTTATAATATTAAGTTATAATTGTACTTTATGATTATAACTTAAATGAGGGTCTAAGTGTCATAAGAAGGGGCCACTTTTATTAATGAAGGCAAATAAATATTTAATGCTAAACTATGGAGAAGACAAAATTAAATGAAAAAGTTCATTTAATTTTTTAATGACAAATCAGACTATTGTGAAAAATCGCACCATTTGGGAATTTGCCCTAGTTTGCACCTTTTTGGAGATTAAAGGACTTTGCCTTCTCATCTTGGGAGTGTTGATGATTTGATAATTTCTTTCTGCTCTGGAGAGCATTTGGGTGTGAGGGTCTTCTGCAGCTGATCTGAAGGCATCGGTACAGGGGAACGAAGGATTCCTGTGCATCAGCATTAGAGTCTGTGAGATACCAGTTGATTTTGCTCCTGTTGGTTTCATACAGAGACCGAGGTTGTTTGTATTCAGAGAAATGATTCTGAGGATTGCAGTTGTCGTTCAGATTGTCTGATTTGAACATTCAGGGAGAGTCTTCTTTTCACAGGCAGTTTGTTCATATTCAGCGCACCCTTTTATTCACCTGGAGGCTGCGATTTTATTATTACATCCAAAAATATAGAAAAATTAATAAGGAGGCGCCATAGGTTTATTTCACCACTGCTGAAGTTTTCATTGCATTCCGGACTTAGGCAGACTGGTGCGCTATGTCTTACTATTTCAGCCAGCTTAGTATTAGATAAAGAATCTACTGTTTCCATGGTATCTACTATTATCAGTTTGTTATTAAATTCTGGTTTATATTGTAATAGGTGCAAAGTATATTTGGTTTCTATTGGAAAACATTGAATTTAAAAGAAACATAAGTTCTTTTCTTTCTGCTGCAATGGTGGTTATTTATATATATGTATTAAAAAAAAAAGAACACATAAAACGCACCAGGTTCAACTAAACGTCAGAATCAGAGTTTAGAGCCTGTGAAAGGTTCTTACAGTAATGTCCCCAGTATTCCGGGTTCATTTGTTTAAAGGTAAACTTGCAAAAGAGATATTAGCAAGAACAATTTAAAGATAAATATATACAAAGAAAACTAATTAACTAGCTATCTACCCCATTGCTAACCCCTCCAAAAGAAACTCTACCACGTCGGGCTCATAACCTTAATGAGGACCCTTTTGTTCCTCTGATTAAATCTTGTTGTCGTCCTCTGGAGCGCATCCTTAGGGACTTCCTGAGCGAAGTCTGCCTGGTCAGGCTCATGACCTTAATAAGGATCTTCTATAATCCTTTGGCCTGATCTTGCCGTCGTCCATTGGAGCGCATCCCTCAGGGCTTATAGGCTTGACCATTATCGGGTCCATTCCTTTTCTTGGAAGAGCGTCCTCTATCCAAGGCTTAATTACATATGCATATGTGGGTCATTAGTATATACTGGCGTAATGAGGACTTTTATCCTCCTTTAATTCTCAATGTGACAATGAAATTTTTATTTCTCCAGTTGTCTTTAAATCTTCCCCTATATAACTTGAATTTCATATTGAATCTAAGGTTCATAATTCAAGTTTATAGATAGCTAAGTTCATTAACATCATATTGTATTTCAAACTCCAATGACAAAGAATAATTCTTCAAATATAATTCATACCTGTAAATCTGAAATGATTATATATATATATATATATATATATAATTTTAATTATCATTATTGTCATATATTTTAATTACGTAAAAAAGGTCTAGAGATGGAATATATACATCTATAAATTACCTTTTTAATTTATTTCATATTCGTTAGAGTTTATTATTTATTAACATTAAAAATATTTCATAAATTATTTTGCCCTGCCATACCTAAAAGCTCTTAGAAATATATATAGCAAAATCTTAAAGTGAAGTTACATACCTTTTAGAGGGATTCCTTATAAGATGGGAAATTAACTTCTTGCTTTCGACGTGAAATGTAATAAATCCTTCCTCCTTTTTCTCCTATATTATCTCCTTTTTCTCGTGTGCTTTTATTGTTTAAAACAAAAAAATGGAAAGTAAAGCTACGGTGTCTTTCTTTGCTAGTTTCATGTCATTTAAATATTCTTGCAAAGGGTCGTGACTTTCCAAGTTGAGTGTTATTAATGTTGATTTAATATTTAATATTAATATTATTGATATTGATTTATTATTACTAATATTAATAACTACATTAATATTATTACATTGATTATTAATTATTTTTATATTGATTAATAATATTAATTATTTCTATATTGATTAATAATATTATTAGTATTGATTAGAATATTGAATATTAATTTGATTAATATTATTAATTATGAATTGATAAATAATATTATTAATGTTGATTATTTAAGTAAAGACTTAACAATATTCAATCCAATTTACATACACACACATCAATTATGGCTTGTGATGACTTGTGATGGTTTCTTATTTCTTTTAATAATAAGTTTAAATCTTTAATTAAAACTTATTCAATCATATATTGACTTTATTTGTATTATTATAATTTATTAAATTCGAATTTGAAAAGGAGACATTACAAAAACCCAAAAAAATTACTCTCACTGCAATATCATTTGAAAGCTCTCATATCCAGTATTGTTTGAAGTCTACTTGAAGAATATAACGTAAGGCCCCTCGTGATACCAACATATCACATCAACCGTTGAGCTTATCCATAGTCAAGAACTGACATAAAAGGAACCTTGGAATCAATTGTATTATCTTTCGCAATCTTAGCAGACACACGATTTTGATCAAGAGAGGATAAGATATCTCAAATATTTTGTTCTATTGTTGGTAGGTCATAAAACGCACATCAACAGGAACCTAGATCTATTAGTTAAGCTAAAAGTGCATTGCTAGTGTGCTAGGCACACTTTGAGGTGTTTGTGAATAACAAAAAAGAGCAAAAATGCAGTTGCCTATATGCGTGTCTTCCAAAACTCCAGCAAAAAAGTGTCATACACATGTGCTAAGTGCCCTCGTCGTGGTGTTTTCACTTGTTCAAAATCTAGGAATGTCTATAATTGCTTTCTCTACTTGTATGTAACTTCTCCCAGTCGGATTTGAACATGCACAACCGGAAAATGCGGAAATGGTTGTGGTATATAAGGACTTGCCTAAGTCAAACCCGTGTTGGTGTTTCCACGTTCTCAAAAACTAACGGTGATGTAAAATAGAGCTTGCCCTAGGGAGGACAAAGGGTAAACAATAATGGAAATGCTGAAATGAAATGATTCTACCCTAGGTATGAAACCCTGTTAGAGTTTCACATAAAGGTGATGATGCAATGCTCTTTACTCAAGTCTCAGAAGTATTGATGCAATAACATGATATTCATAAATCACAATCATGAAATCATTTTGAATGTTGAATGTTGAAGTCTACTAAATATGCTAATAACTCAGATTTTGAATGCTTTTGGAATTAATTAGAATCAATTAGACCTTTTGATTGATAGAAGTGCTTTATATAGGGATTACAAAGTATTTTTGATGAAAAACATACATAAAATTGTGAAGTGCCAAAATTGAGACTAGATTTCTAATTGTGAAGGCCGACACTTGCAATGACAACAATTTTGGGAAATTTTGGTGTGATTATGGAGCTGGGCACCTTGGTGCCATCTGGTCCTATTTTTGACATTTGATAGTTAAGTTGTGAGATTAATTATGAAGATTAAATGTAGAATAGGTCTCAAACAAGCTTAAAATGATCGAGTGTAATGTCCCCATTTTTGCGCGTTAGTAAGCATTAATTATTTTCAAAGGTTAGCCTTTTATCAACAGTTCTCGTAGGCTAATGTGGTGATTAGGGGGTCCTTTGAAGGTGATTTAGGATTGTTGATATTTCAGTACTCTCCATCTCAGTGCATTAGTTTATTTGTGATTTGCCTTCCAGAGGTCTTTCAGGCTCTGTTTATACACGTAATATTTTTAGTAAATCATTTGGACGTTTGGGTCCATACTTAATATTTATGGTAAGTCATTTGTATGGTCAGAGGGTACCGTGGTTATATCCCAAAGTTGGAAGAATCAATTGTTGGTTTTGTTAAATTTTAGATCAGAATGTTTGGCTTTTAATTTTTCTTATATAACCTCAATATATGTGATATATGTAATTACAATATATATATATATATATATATATATATATATATATATATATATATGTTAATATCAATATTCTGCAGATTGGATAAGTGACTCGCATTGTTTGTTGTATATGCTTCTCTCTTATCAAACAACCAATGACTATATATATGTGAGACATGTCATTATAGAGACATGTCTCTTTGAAGAGACATGGCCCTATAATGCCATGTCTTTTCATAACTTTAATCACCCGATAATACTAATCGGTATACAATAGTCGATATACTAAACGATATCTTTAATCGATAGTGCAAGACACTTCATAAACGTTTGTCCAAACCGACCACTGATTGGTGTTATGACAAGGTAATTATATTGCACTCGTGTGATACGACTACAGTCCGACTATGTTGGTTAACGCACGATACTTGGTGTTTGAAGTAACCTATACATAATGATGAACAAATTAATATCAACTGGTATTAAACAATCGATATCAATCAACCGATATGAATCGATATTCATAACAACCGATATTAATCAGTGTCTTTGATCAATACATATTGCAATGTGTATAACCGATACAAATCGGTATTTGTAACTGATATTAATTGCTTTCATTTATTTGATTTAAACCGATATCAATTGGTATGATATATAAGATAAATATTATTAATTTCATCAACTATAATATACAATGTAAATGTATATTGATATATATTATAATATCATTATTATTATATATATTAATATGCATATATAATGTAGAATAATATTATCTCATATTACATCATCTGACTAACAATATTATCAATTCAATGATGTTTATTTAATTCAATATTATAAAGAGATAATGTTAAATATGTATATTAATATATATAGTAGTAATGTCCATTATTATCATGTATATATATATTAATATATTATTTATTTATTTTCTCATAATATTATGATCATTTTATCTGATCGAAGCTATAAACATCAACAGGTTTTATAATTGGCATTTAACAGAGTTTAATGATTTAGTTTAATTAATGAAAATCTAATCTAGCGTTGAATTTAATATAATTAATTAAATTAAATATCTTTATGATTGAAGGGGATAGAAGGGGTCAAGTGTGCATTTAATTTATTAATACCATAAAGTATTTAATTATTATGCCAAATGGGTCACCAACATATGGAGGTGTACAAATATTAAAGTGACTTTATATTAATGAAATTATATGACAGTTCACTTTATTATTATTTCCCATACGCAAGTTAAATATTAAAATATTGAAAGTGAGAAAATTAGCTACGGTTTTTGGATACTTCATGAGAGGATTATAAAAGGAGATTTCAGTATGTCATTTGATAAACTATTTTACGCTCTTTTGTACTGTACTATATTCTCTCTTTAAAAGAATAATCTTTTTTTACCCTTACAAGAGGAGGAGGCTCACCTTCTTTAGTCAATTCCTTATCGCTATTAAAGGGAGAGTCATTTGGGAGGGGTTTAGCATCTTCATTTTCTCTATTCTCCTCATTTGCAAAGGACCCGATGGCCCTCGTTTGTAACAATTCATTTTCCCAATATGGCTTTAGATCTAATCTTTGAAATCCTTTGTTTCATCTTCTCTTCGACCAATTCTTGGGTATTCTTTTTGTGTCCAGTATTTGAATTAGGCACAAGTTACAGATTCTTAAATTTATTAACATTTATATGACAATCTTTTGCAGGAGCAGTGTAGAATTAGATCTATTAACTTTTTCAACATCTTTTCAGGGGTCAATCTTCACCCCAACCATAGAATCAACAACTCCATCTGTACAAGGACTACTAGTTTTTACTCCTTCAATATCAGGCTGTTAAGGGTTAGCATCAAACGTTTGTGGGTGGAACTTAGGGTGACCCACATTTCTATTTATAAAATTAGGGCAACGTTTCCTTTGATGCCTTTCTTTTTTGCACAAGTAGACATTCAAGCCTCCCAAAACCTCTAAAGAACGAGTTAACAGATTTTCATCCTCAATTTCATCAGGGATATTTATCCCGTAGTTCAGAGAAACCATTTATTTGACATTCATACGAAGGAGACTCATTCTTTTGTCTTTCACTTTTAGAACTTTGCCTATCGAGGATAGAAGTTGTGGCAGAAAAGATCAAAATTGAGGAGGAACATTTTTTACCATTACCCATCTTGGAATTGAAGAGGCCAAAACCTCCCCGATTAACATATTTGGGGGCCAAGCAAGGGACCTAAAAATAGAGCTTTCAACATTCCAAAATTGCTTTGTCTTAGCCCTATTTCGCATTGCATGATTTTTAAAGAACATAAGGAATAACCCTTTTTGGAACCATTGTACAAAATGTAACATGACTTTTTGATCTTTTGCCCCATACATTAGCAATCCATTCATCTAGAAACATCCTTGCAGGGAACTTGTTATAGTCTAAAGCCACAAAAAAGATAGCCACATTCTTTAATTTACCCTCTTCTCTATCTAACGCAGTGACCATGTCAGAAGTTTAAACAACCACAAGGGATTTAGGGCCAGAGGAAGGGGTGATGCAGAGGTTAAAACAATTATGACAACACAAATGTGAAACAAACCTTAAAACCTTATCTTGGCAAGTTCTCCTATACCCTTCACTCTAGGCTCAACTCTCAAGAATGACCTAGTTTGGTGTTTGCAATAGCTTGACTCACTCTTATGACTTCTTAGGCTTATCAAAACCTCAACACAGTCCACAGGGCCTCTTCAAACCCTCAGTCCTGAGACAACTCAAAAAGATCAAATTTTGTTATGAAACCCTCAGTTCACTAGGGTTTTCGAGAGTCTTTCTTGCTAAACACACACTCAGACCTGTATATCTTGCACAAATGATTGAATAAAGACTTTTCCTTTGGTGGGTACCTGGGCAGCAATCTAATCAAGGTTTTCAACAAGTTATATGATTTTTCAATGGTGCAATTAAACGTTATGAATTTTTTCCTCTTGCTGGAAACCCTGGCTCTGTGACAGGGCAGTCAATGGTATTTTTGCCATAACTTGAACAAAACACAATGAAATCACTCCAAACCAATTGCATTTGATTCTTAGGACATAACACTAACTTTTCCAACCATTTCCAGGCTTGTCTTGTTTCTGTACAAATCAAAACTCAGACTGATATAGCAGAAAAGTTGTCATAAAACTGTCAAGAACAAGGGTTTTTCATCACAAACTCCTTCATAGCTTCTTGGAGCGTGGTTTTTCATTCATTCATGTAAAAAATAATTTTAAGAATAGTTATCCATCAAAGTTACATGCTTTCGCAACAAAAACCTAATGTCCTTTTTCAAAACAACTTGTAAAAAATGTCAACTTTTCCACCTAGAACTCAACCAAAAACATGAGAAAAAACCTTACATGGTCTTTTAAGACCTTATTGAACTCAACAAACAAAAAATTAAGGCTGAGAAACAAATCCCAACCTTCAACAAACCAAAACTCACCTAGAAAATTTGAGTTTTGGCCGGAAATCAAAGTTTGAATTCCCAGGCCTAGTTACACAACTTGAACCATTGGAAAAGATCCCATGGATTGGATCCCCTAAGACCTACATTAAGTAGAAAGAAAAGACTCCTAACAACAAAATGAGGATAAATGCACCATGAAAGTGATGCTCCTGCATCAGGGGGTTTAACATCTTCTCCTTTGACTTATTACCTCCATTAAGCCTTCCATACTCTCTATCCTTGAACTATGCTGACTCTGGAATGATCATTGCCACATTACCTGTTAAAATGCCTGTGGAAAGATTTACTTTTTCTTTACCAGTCGTAGCATTAAATGCATTCTCATCCACGGGGGCCCTAGGAGCTTCACTTGAGGCCCCATTAGTGCTGGGCATTAAAAGGTGGATATGAGCAGGTGCCTTAATGGATTACCAATTTTTAAAATAGAACAAAACAGAAGGTTCAAATAAAAGTGGGAAATGACATAAGTAAAGACATCAAAACAAAAGAGAACCCCAAGACCCAAAATTGAACCCCAGAGAACTAATGACTAGCACAAATGGGCACCAAGAGGACAAAGGAGCAAGGAGAGCTCTGCAGACTAATGGCGGAAGACTGTTCACTTTCCACTTCACAGAGCTTACCACCAAGTCAGAATAGTTACCCATTCATTCATTCTGTAGCAACCTTGTTTTTATTCTGTGGATGTATTTTGAAATATGTAACATCCTTATAAAAATGTTAAATAATGTACACAACATAGTGCATATTGACTGAGGAGATAAGTTTTTATTAACCATCGGTGTCTAGATGCTGGCCTCAGCGCGTGGCTCTTTTGCTTAGGAAACAGTGGGGAACTCACATGTTAGATGATTTATTTGTCCAGTAACCCCCGCAATGCAACAATTTGAAGGAGGTGATCCCCACAAATATATCTAACATGTTCACCTTGGAAAATTCATCATTGATCTTTCTTTCTTTATGTAGAGCTGAGATGGTAGCATTTTCTTTTAGTACAGAAGTTTGTTGTACTCAATGCAGTTATGATTGATCATACCAAATTTTGAAATGTTGCCAGTGAGATATAATAATCTAAAGGAACAAGCATGGCTAAATTTTATACAAATCTTCCTCTTTGTAAGGATTGCTGCCATAAAATAATATTTTTGGTTTACATCAAGCTTGATAAGAGTTTTGAAAAAATCATCCAAGAGATTTGCTCATACTTTCAACATTTCTATTACTTAATTTTGGTTTGTTTGAAGCTAAACTCTGAAGATTGATTTGAATTTGTACTCCCTTTTGGTGCTTAGATTCTTCTGTCACAGTAAGGCAATTACTATTTTGCAGTTGATAATACATCAAGCAATCGAATTCTTATTTGAGAGAATCTCCTCAACCTTATAAATCATTATTGTATTGTAAAGTTACTTTTGTCTTCAAACAGTTTTATTTGTGCGATATAATTTATTTAATTATTTAATTGACTCAAAGTGCTAATGAGAATTTTATGCTGATAAAATATTTCATAGAAGATAATGTTATTGAGGAATTGATGGTTCTCATACAGTTGACGTGTCCTTTGTATGCATTTCTATTATTATTACATCTTCTAAGGAATTCACTAGCACTATTATTGACAGGTTTTATCAGCCAAATTTGCTAGACTTTTTGCTGTATCAGACGCAAAAGTGGTTTTCTTACTTGTTTTCATTTACTCGCTATCTCTGATTACCATGGCATTTGCATTAAGCACCATATTTACAAAGGTATGCTGTAATAGTTGCCCTTTTCTTATGTGCTTATGCATTGGGGAAAACAATGTGATTAAAAATCATTTTCTGGATAATTAATTTATCTAACCATATTTTAGATGTTATATGACCTTAAATTTATTGTGTCCTTGTTCTTTCTTAGTGTTGACAATGGTATGAACTCGTTCTGACTAACTTGTACAGGTTAGGAGAGCATTAAGTGTGTCTGGAGCTCTTATGATTCTTGGCAGCTTGATCATAATTCCGGTAGAGTTGTTGCAGTGGACACCTGTAGTGTGTGCACTTCTTTCCATGTTCTCGCCAATTGGGTTTGCTGTTGCAATGAATGTGATTGTACGCGCAGAAGGGAGTGGGAAGGGTTTAAATCTTCATGACTTATGGTCTACAGTTATGTGATTAATCTGGTTTCATTTTATTTGACTTCACTATTTTTTTGTTATTAAAGTATTCAATATGTTGAAGATGTATGTTCTACCAACAACTGAGATGTTGTCAACTGACATGAAATATTTATGTTGGGCAATCTAGTCCGTTGAAACAGATTCAGGGGATGGTGGGAGTCACTTGAGTGTGGGTACGATCATTTGCATTCTGGCAATTGATAGCGTCCTCTACATTTTGATTGCATGGTTGTAATTTATTCTCTCTTTTCTTGTTCATCAATCCATTTTCTCAGATATGACATGCAATGCTACCTTGATGTGCCTCAATACAGAAAATAATGCATGTGTTAGTCATATTCAATTCTTTCTTGCAGGTATTTGGATAATACATGGCCACATCCACAAAGAGGTCCAAAGAGACCCTGGAATTTTATTGTTTCAAAAAACTTCTGGCTCAATCACAAGGAAAGAAGTTATCATTCAGTTGATGATCAGGTTTGTTGATTCATTGAAAATTCACATTATGTTTGTGAAAACTCTACTTGTAGTATAGATGTATTTCATTAATTGTGGTCCATGGATATAGTCTATTTTGTGTCATTATCTCTTTTGTTCGTAATGTTGTCTCTATTTACTTCTTGGTTATATTAGGATTTTCCATAAATCACATTTAAACTTCTGCATGTTGTAATTATTAATTAAATTCGCCAAGTCATACGCTTATTCATGTAGTTTCTGAACACTGAGTTAACTTGGATATGCGGCAAGATTTTTTTTACTTTTATTTTAACGTATGGGAAAAGAAGCAAAAGGCCCTCTTATTGTAAATATTCTTTTTAGTTTTCAAGAATGGTAGCCTACCCTTGAATTACAGGAGAAACTTTGAATCAAATGGTTCACAACATTATTTTGTCTACAATGAAATAAATTGCTAACAGTTTTTGGAATTAGGCTTTTCACTGAACGAGAGTTATTTGATCTTAATGTTAGTTGCTAGCTTCATCCCAATCGTATTTCTTGGGTTTAGTAAAGGTTAGCTAAAGTGCTGTATGTGCACGTGCAGGGTGGTCACGTTTCATGGCAACAACCTGATGGGCCAAGAATTGAGATGAATGCTTCCATTGGATTTTCAGAAGAAGGTAGAAATCACTACAATTTAAATATGTTTAGCGATTTGTCTTGTTTGGTATGGACATGGAGAAACATTAATGTTTTTAGCATGCTGAAATGGTATACTTGAGACAGTCTGTTTGAATGTTGGAAGTTAGAAAAGTTCAAATGTGGTTTTGCAATTTGCTTTAGGGATGAGCTTCTATGAACCAATTAAAAACATCGATATTTAACTTAAAACTTGTACAGTGTTATTCTTTCATATTGAAGTTGTTGTGGATGTAATGAAGTTTTTTTCTGTCATAGGTTTCAAGCTAGGATGCCGGTTCGGGTTCGAATTCGGGTTCGGGTTCGAAGAACCGGTTCGCCGGTTCGCCAAAAGTTTGAAAAGGGGTTTGGGTTCGGGTTCATTAGTACAAAAATATGTAATTTTTTTTTATATATATATACATATTTGATATTTATGCAGCCTAGAAGCATGAGTTAAGATTAGAATGTCACATAGTATCATAACAAGTAAACATTTAAACAATAAAACACTTGTAAATTTGTAATCATACCATCATAAATCATGAATCCATGATCATACTACCATCATATACTTCAAGTTCAAGTTCAACATCAAAGATTCAAAACATTTAAATTAAATCAGAACATCAGTTCAAGTATCATTGTTTGAAGTTCAACTAATGGATTAATAACTTATTGATATTCTTCTTCTTCTTCATCATCATCATCATCTTCTATATTTCGCTAACAATACTCGAAGGTTAACTTTTCCCCTTTTATTGGCGCAGTTTCCACCCCAAATTATAATTATTAAATGGGGGTTTGGGGGCAAAGTCCCCAAGACGGGGTCAAGGGGCAGCGCCCCTTGTGCGCTCCCTGTCGCAGTATAGGGCGGGGTCTAGGGGCAGCGCCCCCGCGGGGGTTTTCGGGGGCAGCGCCCCCGAAAGCTCAACCAACTTTAATTATTTTATAAAGGCATCGAGAGTTATTTTTCACCGACAAATGAGAATTAGAAGTAACAAAAATGCCT
>MU227205.1:752021-774907 GCA_018584345.1 Thuja plicata
CTAGACATCAATCCCTGGGATTGGTCTTTGGAGTCTTTGTTCCGGCTTCATTAATCAGGCAGATTGGAGGCATTTCCAACTACAGGCGGGGTTGGTGTTTTGTTTATATCTTCTTCACTATTTGTTTAATGCCTATACCATTTTGAGGGAATGGTTTTATGAAGGTATTGGATTGTTTCAAAGACAAAATACTGTAGCAGCACTGTTCATGCGACACTATTCACGTGGGTACTATTCACGCGACACTATTCATGCAACACTATTCACGCGGGTTACTATTCACGCGGCACTATTCATATCACTGTAGCAGCAGGTCTATAACATTTGCTGGAGCATTTTGTCAATAATATTGGAGCAATTAGTGAGTTGATAATCTGCCATTCATTTGATTTTATTAAATTCTGAAAATAACATCTTATCAACAGTAATACAATTTTTCAATCTGCATATCATTGTACTTTCTTTTGTTTGTGTTGAGTGATTTTCAATTTCATGCGAACAAACAATATAAAGGTCTCATTTCCGAAGTCATAAGGGTTAAATTAGTAAATGGAGGAATAAGGAGTTGGATGCAAACTGTTTGACAAAATTCCTATCAGCAGTTGTTTAGTTTTTGGGCATTTAAGGGTGTCCATTACAAATCAAGAGTGATTGCAAAAGGCATTAGTAAAAATTCTACAAATGAAGATATTCATGTTCTTACCTCACACATAAAGAAGGGTAAGAAAGGTCACTTCAAAAGAAAGAAAGATAAGGAATCCCATAATAGTTCTACATTCAAAAGTAGAAAGGATATGTCAAAAGTCCAGTGTTTTAGATGTGACAAATATGGTCACCATGCAATGAAATGTCCTAATAGGCATATGCCTCAAGCATCCCTTGCTGAAGTTGGTGAAACTTTTCCGAAAAAGGATTCGGATGGATTCATATTCTATTCAGCCCTTTCAAGTCAAGTGCCTACGAACCATAGCACTTGGATAATTGATAGTGGTGCATCTCGACACATTACAGGATTTAGAGGACATTTAAATGAGTTAATGCAGAGAGATTCATTTGATCAAGTGACCATTGGGGATGATTCTAGTTATTTTGTGGAAGGAGTTGGGACCTCCTCTCTCAAATTAACTTCAGGCATTTCGTTGAAATTGAATGATGTACTATTTGTTCTAGGAGTTAAGAGAAACCTTGTTTCCATCTCAGCCTTGGGAGATGAAGGATATCGCATTGCATTTGTAGATGGCCAAGTCCTTGCATGGCCAAAGAAATCAAACATTAAAACGGCTCAAGTCATTGGAGTTCCTTATGGACATCTTTACAGACTTTGCACTCATCCTACTCAAGCCTTACTTCATAATTCTTCAAGTACTTGTGAGATTTGGCATAGAAGGCTGGGTCACCTTCACTTTCGTGCACTACCTACAATGGAGAAGATAGTCACAGGTCTTCCAAAACTCAACCATGAGCATGAAGGAACTTGCAAAGGTTGTGCATTAGGTAAGAACACTACAGATACATTTCATAATAGTGAAAGTAGATCCAAAAGTATTTAGAGCTCATTCATTCAGATTTATGTGGTCCTATGTATACTGCCTCCTTGAGTGGTTTCTTGTATTATGTTATTTTTATTGATGACTACCCTAGGAAGACTTGGATCTATTTTTAAAAAAATAAAGAATCTGATGAAGTGATTATGAGATTTAAGGAATTCAAAGTTCTAGTAGTGAACCTTTCTGAGAAAAGGATTAAAGTCCTAAGAACTGAAAATGGAGGAGAATACACCTCCGGTAACTTCCTTAACTTTTGCAATGAAGCTGGGATTAAGAGGGAGTTCTGTGTTCCCTATAATCCACAACAGAATAGAGTAGCAAAAAGTAAAATAGAACTATTGTGGAAGCAGCCAAAGCCATGATCCATGATCAAAATCTTCTAACTTCTTTTTTGGCTGGGGCTACTAGAACTGCTGTCTATGTTGAAAATAGATGTCCCCACATGATTTTAGAGAACAAGACACCCAGAGAGGCATTCACAGGGAAGAAGCCAGATGTAAGCCATTTAAGGATCTTTGGTTGTCCAATATATGTACATATACCCAAAGACAAAAGAGCTAAGCTAGAACCTTCTGGCAAGAAGGGAATATTTGTGTAGGAACCCTTGCTGGTTCTAACTCTGCTAGACCACTAAATTGCTATGCAATGATATATTTGACTGAATGTTTTGGAATAAATACGCAATTTCTTGAATCTTTTAAATGGATTGCCAGACAAGAATTAACCTATGTAATTTTTTTAAAACTTTCAAAAGTGTTGCCATGCAAGAATATAAACTTTGCAAGAAATAACAAACTGAAATAAAGTTCAATTATATGAGTGTTGCAATTGAATTTTATTATTTATATCTTCATATACAATGATAAAAAACACTCTATTCATACCCGGAATTTGCACCAACTCTTTTATAGTGAAATTTGGAATTAATAGCAGCAAGGTAAAATGCTTGAAATCTGATCAACAATGGCTGCAACAATGAAGCTACAGGTCTGCAATAGATAAGACTTTAAATATATACACAAACCCTTGATATTTCTTCACCAATAAATCCAATCATGACCTCTGAGTAAAGTCATCGTCATTTGCACAATTCATTGGATATTACACCAATTCAAAGTGCTGAAAACTATGAAAAATTCCCAATTCTCGAAGCTGAAACTTCTGAAACCCTTGTCTCCAAATTCTGTTCACACAATTCAATAATATCAAATGCATAGAATGAATGAATTTTCTCTTGCCTTGAATTTTTATAATTCTCCAAGAGAAATAGATATGTATCTTCACAAATACACTTCTCATAACTTAAAAATATCTAGCTTTTGTTGCACTTGCTTTTGATGTATTTGAAATATAATATTTAATTATATTTCTCTCCATTTGGTGCACAATAAAATAATATAAAGTATACTTTATTAAACACTTATATCTCCCTTTTTCAATAACACTTTATCACTTATTATAAAGTATACTTTTAAAACTCTTTTTTAAATAAAGTCCATTTAAACCATAAAGTTATATTATATCATTGTGATGCACTTTATTAAATGACTTTTAACTCATTAGGTGGCCCCATTCACATAAAGTGAAAATATAACTTTATAATTGCACTTTATCATTAATTATTAATAAAGTATTATTTTATTAATAATTAAAATAACATAACTCCAAAAATAATCATTATTTCTTGTTTCCGTCTGAATCTGGGAGCTAACCATTGTATCCATTGTGCATCTAACTGCCTTACTGAAAATGGTAAGGGTCCCTTTCTAACATCCATTGACTTACTATAAATAGTAAGTCCCTGAAACTGAGCCAACTAACGAATGAGTTAATCACTGTGCATACCATGAGTCCGGGTGCCCTTGTCAAAAATAGTTTTGATCATAATTTGACTTACTATAAATAGTAAGTCCCAAACTGGAAGCTCTGTCAATGTCACCACAACTCCAGATTGCTAGTAAACTGTCCAAGTGCCCTGCTAAAGATAGAAATTCCGACTTACCCAAAATAAACACTTACTATAATAGTAAGTGTGCCGATTTGACTCAAACGAAGAGCAATCCTGAACATCACTGACCTCTGGAGCAGCCACTGGCTCAACCAACTGAGACCCCCTATCCATAACATTAGCCCACGAGGGTCGCAATGATGGGATAACATCTCGCCCTTAGACACCGGCTAAAAATGGGACATTACAATTTGTAGGCTACAGTGAGACATCAAAAGCGTACAAAATCTATATTCCAGATCATGAATTGATTGAGTTAAGTAGGGACATGACATTTGAAGAGAATATTGTATTCAAAAAATCCAAGGGCACCCATGAGATGGATAGTGAAGATCAAGGGCCTCCTCAAAACATGGAAGAAGACCACACTCCTGAGATTCAGAGGGAGACTCATGAACATAACGAAGATGACAATGAACCCTTGGATCCTATTGATGGGCCTAGAGATATTGTTGTAAACCGAAAAAGACCTCTTTGGGCAAGGAAAGTTATGCAAGAGGCTGAAAATTTTGCAGCCCCAAAAGGAACATTTAGGGAAAGTAAGAAACCACATAAGTTTTCTAGCTATGTTGCATTAATGAGTCACATTATTAACTTTGAACCTACCAGTGTTGAGGAAGGCACTAGTCAGCAAGTTTGGAAGGATGCCATGACAAAAGAGTATCAGTCAATTCTAAAGAATGATGTTTGGCACATTGTACCTAGACCAAAAGGTAAATCTATTGTTTCTTTTAAATGGCTATTTAAAATCAAACATGCTGCTAATGGAAGTATTGAGAAATACAAGGCTAGGTTTGTGGCTAGAGGATTCTCACAGAAGGAGGCAATTGACTATGAGGAAACTTTTGCTCCAGTTGCACGATACACTTCAGTCAGAACCATCATAGCTATTGCAGCATCTAAAAGATGAAAGATTCATCGAATGGATGTAAAGACAGCTTTTCTGAATGGTATAATCGAGGAAGAAGTATATATCGAACAACCTGAAGGATTTGTGGTACATGATAAGGAAACTCATGTTTGCAAGTTAAAGAAGACAATATATGGCCTTAAGCAGGATCCACGTGCTTGGTACGAAAGGATTAATAGCTACCTAACGAGCTTGGGTTTCTCCAAGAATGATGTAGACTCTCACTTGTATTTCAAAGTAATTAATGAGGAAACATTAATTCTGGTACTTTATCGTTATGACTTACTTATCACTGGAGAAGATCATCTTATTATCAAATGTAAGGAGTTAGCTTCTGAATTTGATATGAAGGATCTTGGCTTATTACACTACTTTCTGTTGATTTTTATAGCTAGTCGGCTCTAGCTATTCATTTAAATTGAATTAATTAATTTATATCTTTAATTTAAATTAATCAGAAATTAAAGCGCATAAAGGGCTGGGCCCTTTTGTGATCCCAATATCGCCCAAATGGACTGCTATCTTATATAGGTCTGAACCTATAATATTGGCGCCAATTCACCAAACGTGTGAGTTTTAAAATAGAGGGCCAACTTCATTTATTCACCCTCTCAGCTTGTATAAAAGGAACCTCATTTAGTCATTTGAAAATATACAAACAGCATGCTCTTAAGGTGCGAATTATCTATGTGAGCAACAACAGTCTCTGCTATACAGTGTGCAAATTATCTCTGATATATAATCGACAATTCCTGATGCATATGGTCTGATATATTGGTAGCAAGACAATGCTCTGAAGGTTGACAAAGATCTCTGACTCATCCAGTTCAAAACCTACAGCCACAACAGTTCGAATATCCATAACATGGTTGACAAACATCACTGAGATTACTTTTGCTGCGAATTCTGTCTTCAGCCTGAGGACTTCACTGACCAGACTTAGTGCAATCTTGGCAACAGAATTGTAACAGTGACATTCTCATTTCAGATCACACAGCAATACACACTTCCAGGTTTGACTGTGATTTATATCAGATCCTAACTATCAGCACCATTGAAGCTTGTAAGCTGTACTTTTGAGTTTAATCTATATCTTCTTCATTGCTGGGTTTTTCACCTCCACAAGGGAGGTTTTCCCAGGGTATTCTTGGTGTTGTGTTCTTGTCTAAATTGTTATTTTTTTTTCTGATTGCTTATCGAATCTGATTAACTGTTCATAGTTAGATCTGATACTAAAATTTAACACTTTCTTGGGTTAGAAGTTTGGCAGAAGTCAGATGAGATCATTCTGAGTCAAGGGAAATATACCATTGACATTATAAAGAGATTTGGTATGATGGATTGTAAATCCATGTCCACACCTATTGAGACCAACTTGCATAAGTTGAGAGAGGCTGCAACTAATTCAGATTTGGTAGATTCTACATTATACAGATAGATGATTGGGTCCTTGATGTACCTAGTCAATACTAGACCAGATATTTGCTTTGCAGTAAGTGCACTTAGTCAATTCATGTGTGAACCAAAGAAAATACATCTAGTTGTAGCAAAGCATATTTTGAGATACTTGCACGACACAGTTGGATATGGCCTGACATACTCCTATGATATGAACTTGAAGCTACATGGATACACTGGTTCTAATTGGGCAGGATGTGTCATTGATCGGAAGAGCACCTCTGGTTGTTGTTTCAGTTTAGATTCTGTTGTGATTTCTTGGTGCAACAAGAAACAATCTTCAGTAGCAATGGATTCTACAGAAGCTAAGTATATTGCAGCAAGTGTGGGAGCATGAGAAACAATGTGGCTTCGGAAGCTTCTTGTAGGATTGTTTCGACAATCCTTAGAACCTACAATTATCCATTGTGATAATCAAAGTTGTGTAAAACTCTTTGTCAATCCTGTGTTGCATGACAAAACAAAGCATGTAGAGATGAAGTATCAATATGTTAGAGACATGGTGGAAAGGAATGCCATTCAATTGAGATACATTAGTACTGATGAGAAAACGACAGATATTCTCACCAAGCCCCTCTCCAGATTAAAGTTTGTGTACTTTCGAGGTAAGCTTGGTATGGTGGAGAATGAAGCCCTAGCTGAGATTGAGTCTCAACATCATTGATTTGTTTCTATTTATATATACTAATGTATTATTTTATGTTTTAAAGATATTTAAAGTGTAAACTCTTGTTAAAGCATTCCTCTTTAAGAGAGACTTTAGGTGTAAGCCCTTATCTCCACCCTCTGATGAGTTTCATGGTAGATGTCATGTGTGTGATGCCATGACAACACCACGTTAGAGAGTCTGTGGTGATTTCCTTGTACTTGTGTGTTTACCCTCTGGATGAGCCATGGTGATTATTATTGTGAGGTGACAATTTCACAATGATAAACACTTGTACATCTCACCATCATTGTGAGGTGACGATCTCACAATAATGGTTGATATCATGTGAGGTGATATCTATAAAAAAAAATCCATACTGGTGGATATCACATGAAGTGATATTTATGGAAAGCCATAATGGTGGATATTACATAAGGTGATCTCTATGAAAAAATCCATAATGGTGGATATCACATGAAGTGATATTTATGGAAAGCCATAATGGCGGATATCACATAAGGTGATCTCTATGAAAATCCATAATGGTGGATATCACGTAAAGTGTTATTTATGGAAAGTCATAATGGTGGATATCACATGAGGTGATATCTATGATTAAATCATAATGGTTGATAACACGAGGTGATATCCTTCTACATATGGATGTAGCTATTTTGATCATTCATATAACTCAAATAAGGATTCTTCCCTAGCTAAGAGGATTCTTCCTCAGACGCTGAGACTATTAAGTTGTCTCCAGTGATGCATCGCATCACTTGAGACATTAGTATTATTCCTCTTTATTTAACATTAGGACTAATCAATGTAAACAATCAAATTGTTTAGTTACGTAACTAATCATATGTTAGAGATAATTCAATCAGCCACGTCTTGAATGGTCACAACCATTTGATCACTCAAGGTAGGTATATATACGTGTTGATAAGAGGAATTAGAGACATTCATATTCAAGCATTAATTATCTTTTCCATACTCAGCGATAACATCTGCATATTCAGATCAAGTTCATTCTTATAATTCTTGTGGCCACTACAATAAAACACAGCGATCATCCTCTTTTAATTTCAGCGATAAGAATACATTTCCAGCTATCATTCTCAGCAAACACATACCTGCAATCATAAGAAGATACGCGATCTTGGAGATTGATCACATACATTGGAGGTCAACCTAATCTCATCGAAGACTCATATTTTATCTGCTATCTTTAATACACAGTACTGTGGTGCTGCTGAAATTGATATTTGATCTGCTATATATATATTCAGTGATATAAATTGCATTCGGTTGGATCTGTGCAATATATATATATATATATATATATATATATATATCAGTGAATATTAATATCAATATTTCTATTCAAGTTGATATATGCTCAGATATATATTTACAGAGGTATCATTAAGATTAAAAAAAATTGCTATTAATCTGATTCAAATTTAACAAAACATTCACAACTTCGTTTTGTGTGGAACTGAAAGGTGTGAATCAAAAAGCTTTGGTTGAACGACTTTATATTTGTTATCTTACTTCTTAGAGCATGAGACCATGCACTCGCCACTAGCTTCTTTTCTAACAATGAGAGGCTCATTAGCTATGTTTGTTATGAGAATTTTTGGGGAAAGTGCCTTGCTTCCTTTATGGATTGTCTAGTTAGGCTCCCTTTTCCCAAAACATTCCCTCAAGGATATTGTATTGGGCCTTGGCCTCCTTGTGGTAGGGCATGATGATCCGTTGGTTCTTCATGTGTAAGCTTTGCTATTGACAATGCTAAAATCTAATCTTCATCTCCAACTTTGTTCATCTTTAGCTCCTTTCCATTGCATTGAAGGAGGTTCCCTCATATGAGTATTTGTACAGATTTTTAGATAATATTGTCTGGGTTTATCCCTTTTTATGTTTACCCCTCTTTCTATTAAGTTACTTTTCAAAACCTAGGGTTCATTTCATCTTTGTACCTTGGAAACTGATATAATTTCTTTGTTTCTTTTTCGTGTTCTAGGTGAGACTTCATTGTAGTTCAGGGAAAATTGTTGTGGCTAACTGTTGGTGTTTTAATTTGACTTTTGCAAGACAACAAAATACATTAGTATGTGAGTTAAAATCTCTCTTGAAATTGAAAGGGGGAGCTCTTTTGCAACTAAAGCCAACTCTAGACCAAGGACAAAATTTACAAGTACTCAAACAATGCACAATAATTCTTCAGAAGTTTTTTATGCAAAGTGAAATAAACTAAACGAAAACTGCGCGAATTTTTTGCACTTGACTATGAGCATGAAACTGAAATCAAGTTTTTTCTCACAGATGAGATTTCATATTTTTTGACTCTAAATTGAATAACTCAGCAGGTAATCTAAAGACAAGAGTCAGTTGTTCTTTTAGGCTAAAAGCAGAAACCGATAAGTTGGTCGATACAGAAGCTTAAGAAGTACCTACTACCAACACATAATTAACATGACTTTTAAAATTGAATAACTTATGTTGCTTACAAAGCTACAATGCAGGTGAACAACAATGACAATATAAAGCTTGTCACTATTCTTCACATTGAATTCAATTGGTGAAATGTAAAACATAGTGATAATAAACACACAGAAAATTTAACATAAAATTGAACAAAAAATTTAGTAGCATAAGGGTAGCATTAGCATCAACTATCATTAATCAAATCTTGTGAATAAAGCACTTATTTATAAATTTACAAAAATGACATTTTGGGTTTTAAGATTAACATAAAGGTTCTACCAAAAAACAAGTCTTTAAAGCTAGCTTACTAAAAATAGCTGAAAGGGCTGAAAATTGAAGTACGTTGAACCAAAACTAAAAATAAGAGCTCCAAAACCTGTCCCAAATTAGATCTCCTCTAAATATATAATTAGCTAAAAATAGTCTGTAATGTCCCTAGTATTCTTGGTTCGTTTCTTAGAGGTGAACCTGCAAAAAGGACGTTAGTACAAACAATATGGAACTAAATCTGCATATAAGAATTTATTAACTAACTATCTACCCCATTACTAATCCCTCCCAAAGAAAGTCTGCCAGGTCGGGCTCATAACCTTATAAGGACCCTTGCAATCCTTTGATCAATCTTGCCATCATACTCTGGAGCGCCTCCTTGGGGACTTCTTGAGCAACGTCTACTAAGTTGGGCTCATGACCTTGATAAGGATTCTTTGTACTCATTTGGCCCAATCTTGCCGTCATTCATTAGAATACATCAATCAAGGCTTATAGGCTAACCATTGTTTGGTCCATTCCTCTTCTTGGTAGGGGCTGTCCCTATCCAAGGCACACTTGCATATGCATTAATCCTCAGTATACACTGGCACAATAATGGGGTTATGATTCCCCTTCAATTTTCAATGTTTAATGGAATTTCTATTCCAATTCTCTTTCATAATTCAACATAAAGTTCATCATCAATTAATTCATTATATTATTCTTTACACTGAATACATTTATAAATCAGAAACGCTTATCTACTTATATATATATATATATACATTCAGAATTTAATCTATGTTAAAAATATTCTCACATAATCTCTGAATAATTCATTAATGAAATTCTGGAATCTAACATATATATATATATACAATGAAATTCCGGAATCATCTAACATATATATATATAAACTGATATCATTAAACTTACAAGTTAATACGTATTATCTTCCTCCCTTTCCGTTTTCCTTTCTTTTCTTCTACTCTGCTGTCTTTCCTTTCTTTTCTTTTTTTCTACTCTGCTGTCTTTCCTTTCTTTTCTTTTTTTTTCTCATTGATATCATTATACTTACAAGTTAATACGTATTATCTTCCTCCCTTTCCGTTTTCCTTTCTTTTCTTCTACTTTGCTTTCTTTCCTTTCTTTTCTTTTTTTCTACTCTGCTGTCTTTCCTTTCTTTTCTTTTTTTTTCTCATTTCACTTATTCCTGCGAATGTCTTAATATTTATACGTGGTGAGGGGGAGTCATATCCCCTCTCACAGGCTGTTCGCACCCTCTTTGGAGGGCTGCGACTTTAGTCGCAGTCTTAATGGCTGCGACTACGACTATAGTCGCAGCCTTCCTTTTGGAGGTTTTTATTTAATTTTGTTTATTTTAGTTAATTTAATTTTTTTAAAATATTTTTACTTTTAATATTTTGATATATATTAATACTTTATTAATATATATTCATCAATTGTATATATATTTTGTTTTGTTTTCTTTTTACTTTTTAATATTATTTTAGTTATATATATATTGTAATTTTTATTATATATATATATATATATTAATTATATCATTATTTTAGTGTTATATATATATATATATAAATATGTATTTTAATTTATATTATATATATATATATTAATTATATTAATATATTCAATACACAATACATTTTATTTGACACATATATGAAATTTACATTGTAAAGGATAACAATATTTTAATACATTCAATGAAATATACATTGTACAGTGATAATATTAGATATTGACAGGTGGTCATTTAGAGGGTCATCAAAGTCCCACCGTCCCGAATTTGCTTGTCCTCAAGCATTTTAAGGACCTCTTCCTTTTCCCACGTAGCATCCTCTTTGGGTAGGTTTCTCCACTTGACTAGTAATTCAATAATAGTCCTGTTCCTAAGCTTCCTTTCTCGAGTGTCCAGGATAGCTTCGGGCTTTAGGACGAGTTGCCCTTCTTCATCCAGGGTGGTAATTTGTTACAAGGCATTATGTATTTTCCTAGAACCTTCTTAAGTATAGAGACATGAAAGATATTGTGAATTTTACTATTTTCTGGCAGTTCTAGTTCATAAGCCACTTCCCCAACCTTTCTTCTGATTTTATAAGGTCCATAGAATCGAGGCTTCAATTTTTCTGCCTCGCTTTTCTTAATAGAGGATTGCTTATAAGGTTGCAATCGTAAGAATACTATGTCTCCTATTTCAAATGATCTTTCTATGCGTTTACAATCGGCATAGATTTTTTGTTGATTTTGAGCCTAGTGTAGGTTCTCTTTTAAGGTTGTTATGATCTCCATGCTTTTTTTGGAGGAAGTCTTGTGCCCTTGGTACCTTGCTTCCTTGTGCAATTAAACTCCCAAAAGATGTAGCTTCGTAACCATATAGTGCTTGAAATGGAGACATTTTTATTGACATGTGGTAGGTGGTGTTATAGCAATGTTCCCCCAAATGCAACCACTTTATCCAAGCAGTTTATTGACCTGTAACATAATTCCTTAAGTACCCTTCTATCCATTTGTTTGCTATTTCTGTCTGCCCATTAGTCTGGGGATGGTAACTGGTGCTCGGAGTCAAAATTGTCCAGGCTAGTCGGAAGAGTTCGTGCCAAAATTGACTAAGGAACTTGCTATCCCGTCACTTACAATGTTTTGAGGAAGTCCATGAAGTCGAATAATTTCTCTAAAAAATAGTTCAGCGATTTGATAGGCGTTATATTCTGTTGAGACTACAAAGAAATGAACATATTTGTTAAGTCTGTCTACCACCACAAAGATGCTATCTTTACCTTGGATCTTAGGCAGACCTGTTATGAAATCCATGGATATGCTTTCCCATTTTTGATTGGGAATTGGCAAAGGTTGGAGTAGACCTGCTGGGTGTGATTGTTCTGTTTTGTTACGTTGACAAGTCATGCATTCCTGTACATTTTTTTGCACCTCTCTTTTTAATCCTTTCCATGAATATTTCTCTCTAATATGTTTATATGTTTTGTAGTATTCTTGATGTCCTGCTAATGGATTGTCATGGTATTCCTTAAGAATTCTATTTTTTATCTTTGATTTAGGTGTCAAAAATATCCTTCCTTTATAGAAAATAATGTTATCCTTAAGTTTAGAGTCCTCATTAGGAAAATTACCTTCCAGTATGTCGTTTGTTTGAGAATCCTTTGCATATTCTGCGATGATTCCTTCTTTCCAATCTTTTGTGATACTAGTGATAGTGTTAATGTGAGCTCGTCGAGAGAGGGCGTCTGCAGCCCTGTTGTTTACTCCCTTAACATACTCAATATCGAAGTCGTAGGCCTGAACCTTACCCACTTTTGTTGCCTATCATTAAGGTCCTTTTGATTCAAGAAGAAGCGTAAACTGTTATGATTGGTCTTTACAATAAACTTCCCACAAACTAGATATTGCCTAAATTTTGCTAAGGCATGCATGATGGCTAACATTTCTTTGTCATATATGGAATAAGGCTTCTGTGAGCCTGTGAGCTTGCGGCTTTCAAAAGCTATTGGATGTTTCCTTTGCATGAGTACTGCCCCGATTCCTTCTCCTGAGGCGTCACATTGTAATTCAAAGGGTATAAAGAAATTGGGTATAGCTAGGACAGGACATGAACTCATGGTTCTCTTGAGTTGCTCGAAGGCTTGTTGGGCCTGGTCATTCCATGAAAAAGCCCCTTCTTTGTTAAATCTGTGAGGGGGGCAGCAAGTTTTGAGAATCCTTTTACAAAGCGTATGTAGTAGCTGCAAAGACCTATGAACCCCCTTAATTGAGTTAGAGTCTTGGGCCTTGGCCATTCATTGATGGCCTTGATTTTTTCTTCATCCACACTCACTCCTTCGGCGCTGATTTTGTGTCCCAAGTAAAGAATTTCTTCTAAGCCAAATTCACACTTAGAGATCTTAGCATAGAGTGACTCTGTCTCAAGGATGTTCAAGACTTCTTCAATGTGACAGAGATGCTCTTCCCATGTTTTGCTGTATATGAGTATATCGCCAAAAAATATGAGCAAAAAATTTCTCAATTGTCTAAAGATGTGGTTCATGCATGATTGGAATGTTGCTGGGGCATTGGTAAGCCCAAATGGGAGGACTAAAAATTCGAAATGTCCGTAATGACATCAGAAAGCTGTTTTAGGTATATCCTCTTTCCTCATTCTGATTTGATGGTACCCTGACCTTAAATCAATCTTTGAAAAGTATTTTGGTCCATGCAATTCATCCATTAGCTCATCAATTCTGGGAATAGGATATCTGTTCTTTATAGTTCTTTTATTGAGGGCTCTATAATCAATGCACATTCTCATCGTACCGTCCTTTTTGACCAAAACCACTGAGGAAGCAAATGGACTGCTGCTAGGTTGAATATGTCCCATCTCTATAAGCTCTTTAATTGTTTTTTCAATCTCTTCCTTGAATTTCCGGGGATGTCTATACGGAGTTGTTATTACAGGCTTTGCTCCTTCTATTTCTATAGAATGTTCAAACCCTCGTTTAGGGGGAAGGCCAGGGGGAATGTCCTCGAAGACTCTTTTATATTTTTTTAGAATAGGTTGGATTTCCACATGTGCGGTTTGGTCTTGTGATGCTGATTCGTCTAGAATCATGCATTGTGCCATCCATTCCCCTTGATCATGCCTAAGAATTCTTTCTATTTTCTTGCAAGATACTATCTTTGGGGAGCCGTTTGGTAGTCCTCTTAGTGTAATCTCTTGGCCCTGATGTTTAAAACAGATTTCTAAATTAGGGCTATCTATTGTGAATCTCCCTAAAGAGTTTATCCAAGGCATACCTAGGATAACATCATTGTCCAAATTTACAACATAAAAATTTCTCTTGATAGTGTTTCCCCCCAAATTAATCTCAAGTTGGGGAACGATTGTTGTACATTGGTCTAAGGAACCATTTGCCATTGCTACATTGAATCCTTTAAATTCTTGTGTTTTTAATTTCCTTTTCACCACTATACTTTTATTAATGGAATCATGTGAGGCTCCTGTATCCATTATTGCGCTTTAAGTGTCCCTTTAATTCGGAAGGGTCTATTCTCGTTTACTTGAGTAATGACAGCTAGGGACCCATTTTCTTGGTTGTCTTCTTTAATTCTTTTGCTTGGATATTCTTCTTCTTGTGTTTCTTCTATTTGGTTCACTTGTCCTCTCTTACATTGATGATCCTGTTCCCATGGTGCTTGTGATGAGCTTAAGTTGGCCTCATCTTAAAGCCATGAAATAATAATCAATCTACCATGCAAATCCCAAATTTGACATTTTGTCAAACAGTTGGCAGGGAAGCTAGCACAGAGCTTAATCTGATGTGTAGATAATTTCCACTAGTTCGTTTGATATTATAATTATCCTCCACTCATTTCCAAATGGATTTGGGAATAAACAAGAAGATGTAGATAATTGCCTTTGTCTTAATAATCACAACTTTTAATGTCATTACAATTTAAACAACAAATTTCAATGTTTCGACATTCTGGAAATACCTTTCAATTTACAAATTTCACTATGTTCGAATTGAATGTAGAACTGATTTGTCTGAACTTCAGACTTCAAATGATAATAACTCTTCATGTGCATTTTATGACTTATTACAATAAGCAAATTAACCACGCCTTTTTACATATGAATGTACATATTGTAAATACCTTGTTTTGCTGTGCATCCACATCTACACCAACTGCTCACGCCACCCTAAGACCTTCCCTGCAAGCGGATCGCAGCCCACATACAAGACTCCTCATTCATGTCATGAGGCCATTGGTGTCTTCACCCCAAGTCTGCGACGTGAGGCCAGCTAAGGAGGCTGTGGCCTGCTGAACACGCGGCCCCAGTAGGAGAGATGATATGGCTCCTTTTTGACAGGAGGTCTGCTGCTATAATGCGGCCAAGGGACATTGTGTAGCCTGCAGGTCAATGCGCGGCTAGTCTTAGGACAAATGCCGCCACTATGGTGGTGTAGCCTGCTGTAGAAATAAGCCCAGCTGTCACCCACTTCTTAGCTGCCCAAATATACTTTCCAGCAATGAGATTCGATTCTCATCCAAGGTATGATTGGATCAATTTCTGGAGTGTCTTCTTCTTTCCCAATGGGAATTTGACCTCTTCAAGCAGGCCACAGTTCAATGGTGGTTCAACTTTCAGAATTAACTCTTTCCTCTAGCCACAGGCAAAACAGATTGAAGGAAGAAATCAATCGATTATACAACAACAATCGATTACAGGCAATTGATTATACAACAACAATCAATTGTGGATTAAATGAAGAAGAATCAGTCTTCAATCAACTAATTTGACCCCTCAGCTAGGGCACAGAAAGTAGGAACAATTCCCAAGAACAAATTCAATAATCAATATTAGATAGGTGGTGTTGAACTTCACAAATGAGCCTGTATTTATAACTCCTTGGTCTCCATAGTTTCCAAAAACCATCATCAGTTAACTTCTCCTTATAATATAAACTTCCAAAACATTATAATAATAATAAAGTATTATTATTATTATAATATCGCCTTAATAATAATTAATAACATATTGTTATTAATTAACACAAGCAATTATCAAATATAATTCTGATGATAATTCCTGCAACACCTGCCATACAGACTGACCAACATGCTCATCACTGCCCTGCCAAAATTGGCAACTGCCAAGAATAGACTTACTATAAATAGTAAGTCGCCAATCCAAGAAACTGCATAACTGAATATCGTCTGGAGAATTGACCACTGCCGATACTGCCTTGTCAGAAGTGGAAACTGACCAACTGACTTACTAAAAATAGTAAGTCCAGACTTACTAAAAATAGCAAGTCTGCCAACTTGGACCCTCAAACCCCTGCATCAGCTCATGAGGGTTGTGATGATGAGCTGACCAAGTCACTGCCACAACCTGCTAAAAAATAGGGTCATCACAGTGCTTTGCACTTAAAGCATACTTTGTTCTTGATCATTTCTATCTTTTCTTGACATTGATGTCCCGTACTCCATGGTCCCTTACAAAAGTAACATGGTTTTCCTTGGTTGTCCTTCTGTGGCCCTTCGTTCCTATGGGAATTTTTGTATGTGAAACCTTTGGGCTTGTCTTTAGGAGTATTAAGTTTTGTTTTCCTTGCCTTATTAATAGCTTCTTCCAAGGATTGCGGTTCGAAGGGTTTTATCATTGTCTTGATATGATCATTCAGTCCTTCAATGAACGTATAGACTAATCTATTTTGAGATAGGTCGGGTACCATAACAGATAGTCCTTGAAATTGGTTGGCAAACTCCTCAATGGTTCCTGTTTGCTTAAAATGAGTTAATTCTTGAAAGTACCATTCGGGATCGTTTTGGTCAAATTTGTTAATGAGTTTTTGGGAGAATTCTTGATAAGATGTTATGTTTTGGAGGCCTAGGGAGACAAGTCCATGGTGCCACCATTCATGTGCTAATCCTTCTAGATGAAGTACGGCAAATTGCAACGCATCTTCTTCTCTCATCAGGCTAAGGGTGAAGTAGGTGTTTAATTTTTGCAACCATGCATGGGCTGTAATTTTTCCATATCCGTCAAAATTTGGGAGTACTATTTTATTTACTTTATGTTTGATTTCCTTGTTTGGGCATATCCCTACCCTTCTAGTATCATGTTTTTGGCTTTCACAGAATTCCCCAAAGGTTATGAGTTCTGTAATTTCGGGTTCGAGACTAGCATAGGCTCTAGCATTTTCTATGGCACGATTGGTGGGTTGGTCTATTTCCTCCTCCTCCCTTGGTAACTCTTCTTTGGGTAGGAAGGGGGGTTTAGGAACTCAGGTCGCGTGGGTCTCGTTATTTGCAGAATGGTTAGAACCCATATCTTTTCCACTGGTTGAGTTGTTCTTGAGGTTGTTGATTGAATTTCCCATACATTGCAGGGCCTGGAGGAGGGCCTGATTAGTTTGATTTGCTTGTTCCATGAATGATCTCATTTCATTGACTAATTGCTCATTCATTTTGCTTTTCCGTTTTCTTGTATATACTTGCATGAATGATTCCTCACAGGATGGCAGGATCAAAGCTCTGCTACCACTGTAATGTCCCTAGTATTCTTGGTTGGTTTCTTAGAGGTGAACCTGCAAAAAAGACGTTAGTACGAACAATATGGAACTAAATCTGCATATAAGAATTAATTAGCTATCTATCTACCCCATTACTAATCCCTCCCAAAGAAAGTCTACCAGGTTGGGCTCATAACCTTATAAGGACCCTTGCAATCCTTTGATTAAATCTTGCCGTCTTACTCTGGAGCGCCTCCTCGGGGAATTCCTGAGCAACGTCTACTAAGTCGGGCTCATGACCTTGATAAGGATTCTTTGTACTCCTTTGGCCCAATCTTGTCGTCATTCATTAGAATATATCACTCAGGGCTTATAGGCTAACCATTGTTTGGTCCATTCCTCTTCTTGGTAGGGGCTGTCCCTATCCAAGGCACACTTGCATATGCATTAATCCTCAGTGTACACTGGCACAATAATGGGGTCCTGATCCCCTTTTAATTTTCAATGTTTAATGGAATTTCTATTCCAATTCTCTTTCACATAATTCAACATAAAGTTCATCATTAATTAATTCATTATATTATTCTTTACACTGAATACATTTATAAATCTGAAACGCTTATCTACTTATATATATATATATATATATTCAGATATTTAATTTATGTTAAAAATATTCTCACATAATTTCTGAATAATTCATTAATGAAATTCTGGAATCTAACATATATATATATATATATTCAGATATATTCAGATATTTAATTCATGTTTTAAAAATATTCTCACATAATTTCTGAATAACTTATCAATGAAATTCTGGAATCTAACATATATATATATATATATAAACTGATATCATTATACTTACAAGTTAATACGTATTATCTTCCTCCCTTTCCGTTTTCCTTTCTTTTCTTCTACTCTTCTGTCTTTCCTTTCTTTTCTTTTTTTCTACTCTGCTGTCTTTCCTTTCTTTTCTTTTTTTCTCTTTTCACTTATTCCTGCGAATGTCTTAATATTTATACGTGGTGAGGGGGAGTCACGTCCCCTCCCACAGGCTGTTCGCACCCTCTATGGAGAGCTGCGACTTTAGTCGCAGTCTTAATGGCTGCGACTATAGTCGCAGCCTTCCTTTTGGGGGTTTTTATTTAATTTATTTATTTTTAAATATTTTTACTTTTAATATTTTGATATATATTAATACTTTATTAATATATATTCATCAATTGTATATATATTTTGTTTTGTTTTGTTTTTACTTTTTAATATTATTTTAGTTATATATATATCAATATATATTTTAATTTTTATTATATATATATATATATTAATTATATCATTATTTTAGTTATATATATATATTAATATGTATTTTAATTTATATTATATATATTAATTATATTAATACATTAAATACACAATACATTTTATTTGACACATATATGAAATTTACATTGTAAAGGATAACAATATTTTAATACATTCAATGCAATATATGTTGTAGAATATTTGAATACACAATAATTGAAATATCCATTGTACAGTGATAATATTAGATATTGACAGGTGGTCATTTAGAGGGTCATCACATAGTCTTAAAGCTCTTCAAATTTGGTCATCGGCTATTGAAGATGACTTTCAATTCATAGGAAAACTTGGGAAATGCAAATCCTTGTTTTTAAACTCTTTTCAAACCCACACTTGAATTCTCTTGGCAACAATGATAACAACAGCCTATGTTATTTTTTATTCTTTTTATCTTTTTTGAAATCATTCCCAACCATGTGCTTTTGGAGTCTTTGCTTGGCAATGAGATGAAAAGAATGCACCTTTGAACCTTTTGGCAAGGTTGTTACTTAATTTTTGTTACTTTCTATTCTAATTTGAAGTTGATTTCAATAGCCCTTCCACTTTCTGTTGATTCTTGAAGTGAACAAAAGCACACTTTTGACCTGCCAGCCATTGTTTTTCTACTTAAAGAAGCACTTTTTGCTCTAATTACATTGAGACACATAAATTATGTTGGAAGTAGGAGGAGAAGTATTTGATGTGATGACCATGAAAGAAAAAATGAAAGATAAACTATTTACAGCTGACATGTATTTTAAATAAAAGACAATAAACTTTTAAAATATATATTAACACCTATAAAGGAAACTATTTAAAAGTAACATATAAGTATATAAGACTCACTACACTAATCAAAGTAAAAATAACAAAAGAATTATAGAAATAAGAATTGACAGCTTTTCGAAAAGTAAAATTAAAAGTTATATACAAAAGCAGAAGAAATGTAGTACCAAAAAAAGTAGCTTTTCAAATGAAAATAAACAATGTAGTTAAAATCAAATAATTCTTAAATTAAAATTAAAATGTATCCATGTATATATGGAATATTTTTTTAAGGTAAGATAAAATAGCTCTCAACTAAATAAAATAGATGGTGTCTTTTTTCATCTATTGACCTATCTATTTGTTTTTTTGTTGTAGTAGTTTAACTTTAAATAGAGATTAAAATTTAATGTCCACATAGAAAATAAAATAACTTATTAAGCTACGAATTCATACTCTGTAATCTTGTCGTTTTGGCTTCCTTTTTCTAAAGTTTTACATTATTAATGCATCTCCTATTAAAAAATAGCTATGCACTTGATAAGTTAATATATAAAATAGCTCTTTAAGTAAAAATAAAGTAATTGGAAAAGTTACGTATTTTAGGGAATAGAATGACAATAGAACTATTGAAATAATTTTGTTTTCATAAACCTTTGGCGCTTTATTTGCTAAAATCCTTGGAACTATTGATAGAATTATGTACCTAATGTTTTTGTGCAAGTATGTGTCACAAGGTTTGCAACTAATTTTCTAACATTGCAAAGCATTTCTAGTTTATTGATATCTTTGAACCAAATGTTTGTGAGTCAAGCATGGGTAGACTCAACATACTCAAACAGGGTTGATGTAGAGGGCTGCAAATATAGTTGTTGATGATGCCTTTGCAAAGGTAGCTATAGAGATTGTAGTAGTAACTTAAAAATTCAATTAAATTTCAAATTAAATTATTATATTTTTTAATTTTTAAAAGCATTTATTCTAATTGTAACTTGTAAGTTGTAACTTTATTTTGTTTGTTCTTTTTAAGTGTTGGAGCCTTCAGCGAAAGTTTTGTGCTTATTAGATTGGGAGCAAAACACAGTACGACTGCACACAGATAAAGGGAATAGTTAAGTTCAATACACAATTAAAGTCACATTATGTTGAAAGAAACTTCTGACTACATTATATATTTACATATATTAATGGCATTTATTTCCGAGGTTAACGGCCAATCCTTACAATGCATTGGTTTCAAGGGATGATTCTCTTTTAGGTCTGTTTATAACAATAAAAAAATGCTGCATAAAACATCTTGTGGGAGAGATTATTACATGTTTAGTCATCTCTTTGAGTGTACACATCATAATAGGCTCTTGCCAGCTCTGACAAGAAAAAATCGTTTAGTTTAAAGCAGGGCAGTCATACTTGCTTGGATAATGAAAATTACAGGCAGAATTATAGAATAAATTTGCAGCAGGATCGTTTATGTTGTCTGTTGATAACAATCTGTCTTCTGTATGCTTTCTTAATGAATTAAGATGTCAGATTTTCAGAGTCTAATATAATACAATTTGTCCAACAATTTGAGTCTCCTTTGAGATCTGATCATTCTTTACGCAATCAATAGATGTAAGAAATGACCTATTGGATTTCTTTCATTGCTCCAAAGACATGGTGTAATGGGTTTCTAGATAGTTTTGAGTAGAGTTGGCCGTTTGCATTAAACTTTAATTACAGAAAAGGTATTAATAATAATGTTAATTATTATAATGTTTAAATTATCCTTTAGAGGCCTCCAAGAATTACTAATCAGCCATCCTCCATTCCTATTAATATTAATTATCACGTGTCATATGAAATCTATTAGTACAATAGCAACAAGAGATTTGTAGGTCTAGAGAAATGAAGGAGAGCATTTTATCATTCAGACTATAGATGTGATGTTTAAAGATCCAGTTTTTAGGAAATTCAAGACTTTTGAGCAAACTTGACAGAGTAGCCTTTCTGGTTTAGCAATCATTCTATTGTAATATCTGTGTGATGTGCCTTTTCTAGATAACATGACTATTTCATACCTGAAGCTGGTAATTGCTTGTGTGCCTTTGTACTCATAGTTAGGTTCCATGATACAATGTGCAATTTGTCATCAAGAGCTCCATTCCAACTTTGCTTTGTCTAGTGCAGTACTAGAGTATGGTCTTTGCAAAATAATTTGGATTCATTCCTTGTTCACAATTTGAAGGAGATAACTTGCATCTGGTAGCTATTGTGTCTCTCTACTCTATTCTTTAATAGGACATTGAAAGATTCCAATTATCTTAGATTCGATTGTGTAGCTTGATTTCTATTTTCTATTCTCTCTTTTCAGTGAAAAGTAATATTCCTATTGGCTTTTTTTAAATATCTTGCTTGACAATAACAGAGCTACTTTCTCAGGTGTCTAATTAACAATTGATGAAAACATTGAAAAGTTTTAGCTGCTATTTGGAATTGTATATCCAGCATAAAAGCTCACAGTTTTTCTTCACTTAATATCATTTAATGTATTACAAAGTTGTTATGTTTTGCAGATTGAGTTTTTCATTTCCCATCTTTGAAAACTAATTTTGGTGGTTTTTATACTATCTTCCACATTGTTATCAGGGCCATGGTGGGTCTGGAAAATCTGATATTCTTTATATGCTTTCTCGGCTTTCATCTTGCACGTCTGGAGAGGCATACATTTATGGATTCCCACTATCAACAGGAGGTATTTTTGGATATTGAATTGCATTTATAAATTTTTTTCTACATATAGACCGCTTGTGATTGTGGCTACATTGTTTGTTTCCCCTTTTAGCTTGTATTCTGATATGTATTCTCTAGATGTATGAATATGTTTAACGCACTTCTAGGTATGATTATCAAGTTTTTCTGTTTATATTTATAGTTTGTGAGCTGTTATGCATCTCATAGGTAAACTACTGGACCATATTTTGTCTGTTTGTAACTATGAAATTTCCATCCAGCTACACGTTTATTGTACTATACCAATTAAGTTATTCTTTGTACTTGATGATATTATACTGTTTCATAACATGCAGTTGTTTGTCATTGCCAATTATTAGCCCTAATTGGTAGCATTTGTGTTTGGGCTCTCTAGGATATTTTTTTACTCACAAATGCCTCCAACTAGGCGAATTCGTACTTTATCCCAAGACCTATGAACATAATCCTTCATTTAACTTCTTTCATGGAGATTGATCTAATTTGACTGTTAATTAATATAACCCAAAGTTCCATGACTCGGACCCGCCCATGACTCGGCCTGCGACTCGCCTATGACTCGGCAACGACTCGGCAAAATGAAAAACAAAGATTTTTTAGGATTTAAAACTTGTTTCAGGCACCCATTATTGAGTAAAGCTTAAAAACACTATAACATCATCAAATAGAA
>MU227205.1:784340-802744 GCA_018584345.1 Thuja plicata
TTTTTTTTATGTCATGAAACATGACTTTCGCGGCCGGGTCATGGACCACGGACTCGGCGAGTCATGCGAGTCATGGAAACGGGTCATCATGACTCGGCAGCCATGACTCGACCCGCGAGTCATCATTACTCGCATGACTCGCGGCAAGTTATGGAACTCTGATATAACCTAATATAATTCCCATTTATCTCTTCATAGTTTGTTGGCTCAAGCATATGGCAATTATATTTTGGTGTGACTTCTCTTCAAGTAAGTGTTAAGGTTGTGTATCCTCTTTGTATAATGTTTAATGCTTTTGAGTTGATTAAAATGTTATTTTGGTATGTTCATTTACATCTCCTTCATGTACATCTAGGTTTATTTAATGTTTTAGAAACTCCAATGGAAAATTGCATCCAGACTCTCATTCGTTGATTTTGGTTGTTTGTGGAACTATCCCTCCTATCTTCCTACCATCCGTCTCCCTCCTCTCTCTTTTTAGTAACAAATATTTCCAACAAAGTTTTTGTTTTGGAAAACATCTGAGCATGTGCTAAAAACACTTGATTATCCTCTCAAGTTGGACTTCCACCCATTTTGTGGGAATTAGAAAGTAGTTTGGTTCCAGAGTTAAATTTGTCCAAGTTTCTACTCCAAAACAAGTTGTAAGGAAAATAATAATGTATGTGTGTCTTATAAAGAAAAAGTAAATGGCAAGGTTCTCTCCTTTTCTTTAGCTTTCTAGAATAACAATAGATGGTAGACGTACCTAAAGAACAACAATAACATGTACATTTGAAACTAAAACCCAATCAGGACTCCTTTATGGATATTACCCATGTTGCAACAACATGAATTGGATTCTACCTAACTATAATTAGACTATTTTGACTTAATTGCAGCTCACACTGATCATGGATCTAAGAAAAATGAAGCACAAAGTTTGCCATTATTACCTTTTTTGTGCATTTGGAGCTGCATCCAATACCAACATCAGCTTAATGTTCAATGCGTGTTTTTATCCCAGTGCAAGTTCAGTATTTCTAGTGCCAACATCAATAATGCAAAAGTTCTCCCATCATCATCATCATCATCATCATGTTGGCACACCAAAGTCTTAAACCTTTAGGAAGGTAGTGTCATTTATGGATCCAATTTTCATAATGGATGGAAGTTGATTTGCTGAATTTTTATCATATGTAATATAAATATTAATCACGCTAGTTGCTTTGGCTTCTTGCATGCAGAGGAATTTTTAGGTACTTAGTTAAAAAGACATTGTATAGAACCAACTTCATAATCCACAATAACTTGACAGGCCCAAAATTATAAAAAAAATCTGGATATAGCGAGAACTCAGGGAGAACTTAGCAATAACATGGCAAATTTATGGAACATTTGAAAATAGATAAATTTTAAAAGTATTCTTTAAGAAGACAGATATTAGTGAACTTGTAGAACATATTGATGGTTTCCTTCATATATTAATATAAATCAAAATTAGAGGGTAATGGTACATATCATACACCAAAAAACAAGTTCAACCTCTGAAAGCATACTTCTATGCTGAAAGTGTTGATTCAAAGATCAATAGAATGTTGGATGTGGAAATAATATGTATTTTATAAATTTTGTTCATATTGCAAGTTCAAATTTTAAATGACCCACAGGCTTGTATTGTCCCAGTTATAACTATGAAAATTCGAGCATGCAGGTTGTTTAATGGAAACTTTGTTGTTATTGCAAGTTCCAACAACCTAGGCTTGAGTTTTCACACTTGCAATTGTGAAAACTCAAGACCGTAGGTCTTGTAAATTTGCATTATTTATTATTAACAAAATTAACAAATTTCATATAATTTCCACACCTGTCATACTATATATCTTTGAATAACACTTTTGAGCTTCAATATAGGAAGGAATCAATGATTATTAAACTATGAAAACTACAGCTAGCAGGTCAGATAAACTTTCGACATGAATCAATTTATAAACACTTTCAGCATAGAAAGGATATATAGATTGGTCTCTTGTCTTCGCTGATCATTCAACTTTAACTTTAAATGAAAGGACATTAAACTGTGAAAATTATAGCCAGCAGGTTGTTAAACCTTTAGCATGTATCAACTGTCAACACAGAAAGGAATTATCTATAATGGTCTAGTCTCATGTAATCTGCCCCCCCCTTTTAAAATAAGATTTGAATAATAAATAATAATAAATTAAACCCCTGTTAATGGGGCCATGAGGGTTGATCTTCCTACAAATCTGTGGGAGGAAATTGTATGGACTACACCTGAGTCTGGCTGGGTGAAGATTAATTTGGAGAGGGCATCCAAAGGAAACCCAGGATTGAGTAGGGCAGGATGTGTAATTAGAGATGGCAGTGGAGCAATTCTAAAGCAAAATTCAGTCAGCTTAGGAGCCATGACTAACAATGAGGCAGAGTTTAGTGTGACACTTATTGGATTAGAGCGTGGAAGAGAGCTTAAATGTTTACGGGTATATCTGGAAGGGGACATGCTAATAACAATAAATGCTATTCGTTGTGGAAGGGCTTCGGCCTTTAGCTCGCACGGTGGAGAGCGGAGGCTTGAGGTTGTGGGTCACCCCCATGGTCTCGGGTTCGAAGCTCCCCCCGGGTTTTCCTAGTGAGATCGGAGTGCGGGCCGACGATCTCACCCAGGGGGATTAGTCTCGCCCTAGCTCGCACAGGTACCCAAGATAAGGGCTGTTGGGCGCTGGTATAAAAAGCCTGACTGGCTCAACTTCTCAAATTTGCCTACTAGAACTCTTGAATTCTGAAATTTGACTCTTTCTTTCAACTTTTCAACATCATATGTTTATTTTTTTTGTTCTTTTTTGAAATGATGACATTGCATTACAACATTTGCAATTTAAAACTACTATAATTCAAATTCAACACATACTGGAAATTAACCATTAAGTTCAATTTGGAGTCCAAAGGAAAGACTAACGTCTAACTTTACATTTAAAGCAAAGAACATTAAACATGGCTGAAACTTGGCAATGATTGTGCACTCTGTAGAGCCCGTGATTTGCAAAGGAGATTGAGGCTAAGAATATTGGTGATGGCTGAGTATCAAAGGTCACGTCTTTAAGCTGTTGTTACTCCTCTCTGATTAACCGTGCTTTCTACATCAGATTTCCACTTCCTACAATTTCCCATATGGCTTCCAGAGACCAGCCGCAGGCTAAGACACAATTCACCAACACAAGGCTGATTCAAAGTGCAAGATCCCACAAAGAATTCCCAATTCTTTGCACATAAACTCTTCACTAACCCTTGTTCGAAACCCACAGCAATGCATAAGTTTTTTAAAATGATTTCAAAAGATACCTTCAAAAAGTTTTTAAATCCACTATAAAGCCTTCAATCTTCCTCAAGAAGTCACAAAATTCTCAGCTTCAAGAAGAAGCTCTTCATGACTTAACAATATGCTCTCACTAAGTTTGGATAAAAATATATATCTTTCCATTACATTCTTCTTTTTCCCTTGCACTTAAAAATCCAAACAGTAGGCAATATAACATCATTAATTAATTAATGGTTTGACATATTATAAGCTCAAAAAGATAATTAATTAAGATAACTTATTTAAGTAATTGTATCCGCTCCAAGCCAATTCTGATTATACTGCACTGTCAAAACATCTGCTCAGACACCCTGCCAGAAATAGCAACTGACAGAAAAGGACTTACTATAAATAGTAAGTACCCACCTAGAGACCCTCAAATTCAGTCATTAGCCCACAAGGGTCGCAGTGTTCAGCTAACAAGCATGTCCCCCAAACACCTGCTAAAACAGGGACATCACAGTTGGGATACCTCCTTGAAGTAAAAAATAAAAATAAAACAATAAATGCTAATCGTCAAAAATCGACTCTAAATTGGAAATTGCATAAATGGCTAAAACCAATTAGGCGGGTGGTAGGAATATTTGAAAGTTTCAAAATCTCACATATCTATAGGAAGGACAATTTGATGGCCAATGAACTGATAAAAAATGCCACTGAGCAAACTTAAAATAGAAAAAGATAAGATGAGCTTGCAGTAAGCTGGACAAGGGTAGAAGGGTGAAGGCAACATTTGACGTTTTTAGCGTCAGGTGTTCCAGACTTGGATTTGATTAAACAAGGGATGACATCAGTGTTCCACCACCCATTGGGGATGGGGGGACGGGTTTCGGGGACGGGGGAAAAAGAGCGTAAGTTCGAGGGTGATAGGGGGATGGTGGGCGGGGGGGGGGGTGCCAGGGGGTGGTGCTGATATACATATAGTACTAGAAAAACTAGTTATGAAAAGATGTATTAAGAATTACGTTTCAAATGAAATTTTGGCAAATTAGTAAAATAGAAAAATTGCAAATACTAAATACTAAGATATGAATTGTATGTCTCAAATATGTCAAATATGACTGCTGATTATGACTGATATTTTATGGACACTGATATAGTCATTCACCACTGGTTATATGAAACCCTTATACATTGAAATTAACCATATATGAAAATGGAATTGGATAATAAATTGTTGGATAAATATGACAGTAGCACCACATGAATTGCAAACATGGAAACACCAACTTAGAAACCCTAGCTCTGATTTTTATTTAGGGTAGCCAGCATAATCAGCAATAATGTATGTAATAGCAGCTACAAACCCTTATAAATTGCCCATATTAGGTATGCAAGTGATCCGAAAATGTCCTTCAATCAGCTAAAAATATATGTATATATCTGATTTGCTTGCAAATATTAAATTTTTTTTTTTTTTAAATGTCTAGGAACAAGAGGTTTCTAGAACTTCCCAAAATGCTTAGGGGGCTCCTAGGCAATCCTCGAGATGCTCAGGGGACTCTTGGGCGTGTCCCTTAGACATCACGGGGACTCCTGGTTGTGCTCGACAGTCCTAGTGGCGGGGGCAAGACAATGGGGGGATGCCCCATCCCTGTCCCCAAGTCCTTGCGATGTCCCTAACCCGAAAATACGGGGCTTCGAGGGAGGAACACATCCGCGTGTTTCACTGGATGACATGTGGCGCCCCACAAAATGTAAGGATTAGAGTTTATTGTGATGCGATAGATGGAGGAATCCGATTGGAGTGAGTGATGACAAGGTGACCTAGACAAAGGTAGAAAATGATGACAACTTTTAAGTGGGATTGAAGTCGAGGCATACATATTAATTATGATAGCCGACAAGATGACGATTTCGTCATTAATTGGAGAGAGATTTTTAACAAGTTAAAGCATGCAGATGTCTTTAAATAGGGGATGTGAGGACAATAAGTATTTGTTAGATATATATCCTCTACTCGAGAATCAAGGCGAGAAGTGAGCAAGAAGAGACAAATGGCCTTATTGGATGAGGTTTCAGAGAAAAGGCTGAAATGTCTCTTCTGGTCCACCAATGACCTAGTAATGCATTTAGTTAAAATGGTTCTGGGTGATGAAGTCTTGAGGACGAACCATTGTCATTGGGCTAAAATTGACATTTCAGCCATGTTTATGGCTACTCTGCTAAACACCGGGTAGATAGACGAAATGGAAAATGCACTTTGCCAAGGCCTAATTCGGAAACGATATCTCAGCGAAATTTGTGACATTCTAGACAATGTGGAAGGCAAGACTATTCCTTTTTTCAAGGACTACCATGTCGTTTGTCGACAGGGCTGGAGGATTGAAAGGTATCTGCTCCTCAATTTAGTGATGGCAGCTTCAATCTTGTGATGAAGGCTCCCATAGGCGAGGAGCATATTGTTTTTGAAGAAAATGTTGGAAATTGTGGTAGATGATGGTGTAGGGTGGCTGCAAAAATATTTGAAAGAGGAACGGATGACTGCAGATGAAGAAGAAGAGGCCTTCATAGTTGACATCAATGAGGGTGTGTCGAGCAGTGACATTGCGAGAGACTCGGAGGTGGAAATAAAGGAACATGCAGAATGTGGGCCACGATGACTAGTCAAGGTAAAATTTGCCACCAAGGTGATGAACAAATCAGGATAAGGACGTAGGATCCAGTTTGCCCTATTTTTTGTCTGCTGATTATAATTTGTCTCATTGTAGCGAACTATTAGTAGTACAGGTGATGGTGTAGATGATAATATTGTTATAGATATCATAATATTTTATAGAAGCATATAGTGTCTTCATTTTGTCCCAGGAAATAGTGTCGGTGGGGTAGGAGATAATTTTTTGTATGCTAGGTAACTAGCAGATCAATGAGGCCTGCTCAAGCTAGACAGAAACGAAAAACTCTCACAAATGTAAATTTGATTATATATTAATATAATTGGGTCCAGCCCCTTAGCTACTTTTGATCAATCAAAAAATAATAATAAATTAAAATATCAAAAATAAAATATAAAATATAATATAATTATAAAATATAAAATAAAAGTTTAATTTATTAAAAAGTCAAGGGGCATGTGAAGAATTATATTTATTGAAGGAAAAGTATATATAGAAGACACTAGACAAGGAGAAATAAGCATCATTGGAAGAATACATTACATATTTATTTTCAGTTTTTTGGGAGTACGAATCAATATTCTAACAGCCAAATGGCATAAATCCTCTAGGATTAAAATTAAGGACTAAAATCCTTAATTTTTCTTGTCAAGTTAGTGGATGAAAATGCCCAACTTGGGCAGAAAATAGAAACATTTCAGACTTTCTACCAAGGGAATCAATTGGAGATTTGACATAAGAATTATAGTAGAGGCTAAAGGATAAGTTTTATATTGGGAATCCAAATTATATAATCGAAGTTATAATTTTTGGGATAAATTTATATTTATAATTAACTATGCAGTCATTATTGTGAGTCAGGTTTATTTATTTTAGGAAAAATAAGGAATTTTAAAACATGTATTACAAATAGTATCAAAGGTGTGATCTTGCCAGCCTGTTGCTAGCCTATAGGGTAAAGCTAACATGTTGGATGTATTCCAGTCATAGAGACTTGAAAGTATGAAAGGAAGATAGAGATGAAAGGTTTTTATAGAGGCCCAATACAATGTTTCCAACCAAGGTTGTTACAAAAAGAATAGAACAACTTTTGTGCGAGAGTTATTGATGAAAATACAAAAGGGCAAAGGAAGGTACAAACTTGAGGCCCCCAAAATCTTTGACAAATATTAAAACTTGCCAAATGATTTCAAAGCTAGTGTTTCTTTTGATGAGTGCTTGTAGACACTTGTGAATCATTATCCTGACAAAGGAGACCTATATGAATACATAAGGAAAATGGCTAAGTACAAGATCAAGGAATAAGAATGACATTAATCATTTTTTATAGAAGAAATGAAGTTTGAATCAGAATTAGAATTAGAATCACACGAAGCTGGTAAAACCAAGGAAGGGCTAGAAATATAGCTGCAAGAAAATGAAGACACCAATGAGTAAGAACAAGAGGAATTTGAAAGGCAAGTTGAAGATAAAGAGTCTTTGGTAGGAGAAGGTGCTTTATTGGTTTCTAACTAAGTAGCCGATCCTGATTCTGGTTCGGATTCGGGGATTCGGCAAAGCGTTTTTTGGGCCTGATCTTGGTTCCCTGAGTATATATATAGACATTTTCAATATATATATATATATATATTATAAATTTATATATGTATGTATATTCATAAATTCCATACATGTAACATGTGAATGCTCATTCATCATTAGTTCAAAACTTCAAAGTTCAAACATATAATGATAATAATAAGTTATATGCGTGATTCTCATAAAATGATAAATCCATAATTTTTAGTATATGATTATATCATATTCATACTTTTCAAAAGTCTCAAAATGTCATTACATGCTGAAAATTTAAATCACAAGCCATATTTCATATTTAAAAATTAAAACAGTAAACTTAATATCCAATTCCATATTCTTCTTCATCATCTTCATTGGAATCAAGGTCATCATTTGGTTCCTCTTCAGCTTCAATTGAACCAACAGCTGTGGCACTCGCCATGTCATGTGAATCAGTTGCCTCTTGATCATATACAAAGACATGGGCAAGTTGTGCAACCGTGGCCTCTAAATCAGAACACTCAGGGACTAGATCCCATTTCTTTGTCGCACCCTCATTTTAGCCCTCTTATGTGACAATAGGCGAAGGTTGTAGTGTATGTAGACGAAATCCTCTGCTTTTTTGGAACCCAAGCGATTGCGCTTAACCGAGTGTATGAAGGAGTATGTACTCCAATTCCGCTCAGCCGAAGAAGAACTTGCAACCTGTTGAGTTAGCAAACAACATTTGCATTTAGTATTTAATTTCAATATGATAGCATCATGATTAAATGAAAATTCAAAATTGAAGAATGATTAAAAAAAGATACATACTTGGGAGATTAGTTTAATTGCAAGAGGCTGCAAGAAAACGAAGCATTGACCATATCCATACCACCATTCATTTGCATCCATCCTATATTGAGCATGAAGAGCGGTAGTGTCATGATATTTGGTAGATGCAAATTGGGCAAACTCGGCGAGGACAATGTCTCGAGTTTCATCATCATCATGATACATCTTTGAAAATGCAGCCTTGTAACCAATAGCAACCTCTGCATGTCTATATGGTGCCACCCTGTTTGGTTGTGAAACCATATCTTGGCTATAAAACCTTGAGCGACAAAGCATACACCAAAAGATGTAAGGGGGTGGCCATCTTGTTCCAACAGTCAACAATAATTTTTTCCACTTCTTTGAAAAAAGTATCTGTATGTTCCTTGCCCACTATTTTTTTTTTATGTGCTCCACCATGGTGTTCATGCCATCATAAATTTCACCCAAACATGAGCAATCAGTATCAGCATATCTAATCAAGCTCATGATGGGCTCAGTGAATTTCAATACATATTCCACACGTTCCCACCATTCATCATCAAGGATCAATGCTTTTATTTTTTGGGCTTTTCTTGTGTTTGATTGTCTCCATACACTCCACAAACTATTGATAACCATAGAACTCAAGGCCTCTTGCACCTTCACAAGTCGTCTTAAGATGATTGTGTGTGATGCAAATCGTGTTTCAGCAACCTATGATGGCATAAAATCTAAAATATACATGTCATATCAAGTTCATCTATAAAATTTAAAACTAAAAAATAAAATATAAAAACAAAATCAAATTACCTTCAACAATTCCAATGAAGAGAAGGTCTTGAATATGGTTTGTGTCATGTGATGATTAGTCACAAACATTTGTATCTCTTGAGCCTCCGTGTAAATTTTATTGATCCATTCAATTTGAGTGCCAATCTTCTCCATGATTAAATTGAGTGGACTGTACATGGTGTCAAAAAAATGTGATTATATGTAGCCTCCACTATAGCCCCAGTTGCCCTACAATTTTTAGCATTGTCCTTTATGACTTGGACAACATTTGCAGCCCCAACCATGTCAATTATTTCGATGAGGGTATTGGCAATGAAACTTGCATCTTTCGCTTGCCCCTCACAATCCACTGCCTTCAAGAACATAGCCCCTTTAGGTGACATTGCTATAACATTGATCCAAGGCCTATTCTTGCAATCTTTCCAGCCATCATAAATAATGGACACACTTGTTTCCACCCATGTAACGTTGATCACTTTCAATTGTGTCTCTACCGAGGCTTTCTCCCTCGACAATAAGGTGGTTCGCACCTTTTCATACCCAACACTAACATAATCAACAGGTGCCTTGCAAAGGGTGCTCACCATATCCCGCCAATAAGGTGATCTAACAAGGTTGAATGGAAGCCCATTTGCATATAAATAACGACCAATACATTCATCACAAAGATCTCTCATTTCATTTTTGAAGGCTATATACAATGGGCCTATTTTCCGTGGAACATTTTCCAGTTCAGAAGGTGGTGGCGTTGGCAAGAAAGGATGTGGACCAGCAGATTTTACCAAGTGACTAGGAGGTTTCCTCGAGCTTGTCTGGGCATGGGATGGAGCACTCACTGTCTTTCCTCTGCCGGTTCTCATATCGGCTTCTTCTTGTTCTCTAGCATATTGTAAGATTAAATGAGTTGGCAGCCCGTTTCCATCTTCCCCCTTACATGGTTTCATTCCTTTTCTAGCACTAGGAATGAAGTGAGGTTTCACTCAATAGTATGAGCTGGAGTACTCTACGTTGCAATGGTTACACTGCCAAAGAAAACCCCCTCCACCAGGTACTTGTCTAATCATTGTTGTGTAACGCCAAAGTGGTGAACTTGCATCAATTTTAAAAGGGCTTGCCCCAACAACTGAACTAGAGTTTCCACTTGCACTTCCACATCCACTTCCTACCATTCTGTCTAACTCTGAATAACGAACCTAAATGGAAAAGAAAACACTACACATTATTGCAAAAAAATTAATTGAAAAAAAAATCTGCATTATAACCCCTTAATATGCATACAATGTATAAATAAGTATTTAAAACTTCTTTAAAAACTTTAAAAAAACTTAAAAATCTTGAAAAATTCAATAAAAACTTGAAAAAAATGAAGATTCACTTACCTTTGCCCACTAAATCTGGATTCTCCAACGATTTCTAAGTCTCTGATGCAGATATTAGTCCTCCAAAGTGTTCACATTCGAAGAGAAATGCTACAGCTGTAGAACAAAACCAAAATGGTGAAAAATGCTTGAGAGATGAATGAATGACCATCAAATGACTTTAGGCAACCATAAAGGGCCGAATTAGGGTTTAGAAGGGTCAAATTATGTTTAGTTTGACTTTATTAAAAAAAAAAAAAAAAACTCAAAGTGGGCCCATTTTTGGACGCCCAAAATCTTGGATTCCCACGGATCCTTCTGGATTCCTGTGGATCCTCCTAGATTCTGCCCGGATTCCGATAGGGTTTCAGAATGGAATCCGGATTCCCTGTAGTGAGGAATCCACAGGGAATCCGGATTCCATTCTGGAACCCTGTCGGAATCCGGGCGGAATCCGGATTCAGATCGCACCGGAGCGAGGATCTGGGGTTGGGTAGAGGAATCCGGTATCATAGGTTTCTAATGATAGCATGTATCACCAAAATTTCAATGATTCCATTTGTTTGATAGAAAGGGTTCAAGTTGAAGGAAGATGCACTATCTTTCAAACTTCTACATGGGGAGTCGTTGATTTATTTTTAGAAGAGCATTAAGGATGAATATACATATGAGGACATTTGAATTAGCCCGAATTTGGAAGTCGCTGTTCACAAAAATGAAGGGGTTGATGACATCTCAGAAAAACTCTTTCGCAGCAAACGAGGATATAAACACATTTGAACCACAAGCTAAAGAAAAGGTTTTAGTAGTTACTATTATTGGTTTTGAGTATGCGAGATTCTCTGGATCAATAATTAACAAGAAGCAATTTGGGAATGCTAATACTAACTAGGAATAAAAATGAAGGATTTAGAAGACAATTGTTTAGAATTAGGGCAGTAAGAATAGTCTAAACATGAAGTGGATTTCCAATTTGATAGTAGGAATAATTTCAAATTTTCTACAGGGCTGCAAATAATCCATTCTTTGAAATGGATATAGAGAAAATTGTCTATTGGGATATTTCTCTTTGAATTAAAGGCAACAAGATATATAGGTTCAAATTTTGCAACTTGCGATAACATTAGAGCACCACAATGGAGGTTGAGTTATGATATCGATGTTCATAAAGAACAACTCTCAAGAGAGCTAGAAGTTGCAGGGGGAGAACAATTAGTAGATTTAGGTATGATTCAACAAGTTTTGCAATGCAAAATGAATCATCAATCAAAACTATTTGAAGACACGAAAATCAAAGTTGCTTTTCTAGACATAGCAATAGATAAGCAAATAACAAATTACACTACATCACTAGAGATTCATAATATTTCCAAGATTGATTTGAGATCTTGGAAACTCCAAGAAAAACTCAATCTAGTGATGAGAAAATTCTAAGAGTATTGTATCCTAGTGTGTGCTTGCTTGAGGACAAACATTCCACAGAACGGTGGACTCTAATGTCAGCTTCTTTATTAAAATAAAATAATAATAATAAATTAAAATATCAAAATATATATATTATAATATAATATATTAATAAAATCTAAAATTAAAGTTTAATTTAATGACAAGTCAAGGGGCATGTGATTTTTTGAGCATCCGGGGTCACAAACAATCCTGCATCACCAAAAACTTAAAAATTAATTTCCATGTTTAATTTTTGAATTATTGGTGTAGGTTGGGCTTGAATGGCATCTTTTGGAGTTTTGTAATCTTTCATAAAGAAAGTGACCTTTGGTGTTTCATTCTTGTCTTATTCTTTAAATTTAGATGTGAAAATAGACGGAAAAACTAGTGAATTTTGGAAAAAAAAAACCATTAATGACTTCAATTTCCAAAAGAGCATGACTTGGTTCTTATTTTTATTCACTTTTAAAAGGCATTTACAACAGCAATTCGTTTGATATAGTTTAGAAGTCTTGGGTTCCATATTTGGATGCATTTGATGAGGAATTTTAAGCATTTTCACAGGAATTTCAAAAGACAATTGAAGGGAAATGAAAGGGCAGATTTGTGTGACTCTTTGTGATGCCTATCAAAGGTTCTAATATCTATAAAATGCAGCCTTTTATGATGTTAACAGGCAGAAATCAACAGCAGCAAAGTTGGATAGAGAACTTGCAGGTTGCTCCAGGGAATTGCTTAATGAAGAGTGTTGGCAATTGGTTTGCCAAGAGGAGAAGAATAGATGAAAGTTAAGAATGAATTTGTAGATGTGTTGAAGGTGTTTAAGGAAGTCATGAAAGCTTTAGAATGAAGATAAATATCAGATTTACAAAGAGGAGTGCAGCCAAGAAAGTGGAAGGCAAGAGGATTTGAAGGCATGATGTGCCAAGAACTCTTGTAAAATTTCTGAATTATGTTTCTTTTTGAAAATCTTAATACATGTAATTGTTCTTGAAGTATTTTGTTATTTGAATATGCATATGAGAGTTGCAATAAAATTATTTTCCAGATTTAGTGTTCATATAATGGATTGGATAATATATTAAGGCTGCAAGACTAGGTAGTTTGATAAGACCCCCCAATCTTGACTGCATTAGCATGTGAATATTCACAACCATAAAAGGAAAAAGAAATATAAGAGACAACAAACAATGAGAAGCAAGTGCCATTGGAAGAAAACATTTTATATTTCTTTATCACTCCTTGTGGATTATGTATCAGTGTTCTACTTGTTTGAGGACCAAAGCCCTCTAGGACTGAACTTGAAGGACAAAATCCTTAATTTCTCTTGTCAAGTTAGTGGACGAAAACCCTTAACTTGTGCAGAACTGAGAAACATTTTAAAGACTTTCTACAAAGGGAGACAGAGGTAAATTTGAAAGAAGGATTACAGTAGAGGCTAAAACATAAGTTTTATATTTTTAGAGATACTTATAAGCTTTAAATTCGAATTATATAACCAAATTTCTAATTTTTAGGGCAAGTTTGTTAAAGGTTGATCAGATTTAGACTTAGAAGGAAATTAAATTTTATTTAAATTTACAATCTCACAACTATGGTTGATATATATTTGACAATTGCAGAATGAATCGCTGCTGATATATAAAGAACACAATTTAATTCAAACTGAATTATGTTGATCTGCAGATGATAAGCAAAGGAAATCAATGAGGGTTTGTCTTGCACTTTCAATTTGCTGTACTTGACATCTCATTGATATTGATCACCTTTTATATAATACGGAGAGACACGTCTCATGTAGAGACATGTCTCTACATGGGACATGTATAATCAAACCCATGCTGTTTGCCTTAATTGATCTTATCAATCGATATACACGTAGTCAAAATGGCGTTTAACATTACAACCAGCAATGATCTAAATCGACTTTGATTAATGATGATCGGCATAAGTATAGTCAATATGTTTATTATTGATCAGCAATAATGAAATCGATTAACATAATCGATGTGTTTGTTAATTCAAATAATGATATGATCAATGTAATCGATATTGATTATCTATTCTACATATAATTAATCTCTCTTTATTTTGAACAGCATGATTAATAATTGTGTGCTTTCAATCTCAGTTATGTATATACGAACATACGTATATATAATAATAATAAAGCAAGTATATATTATTATTAGGTATATCTGTATGTGTAGATACATGATTACCAAATTATTAATCATGCTGATAATTATCAATGATCAACATTATATGAAAGTCATAAAAATTACTCATGCATATGATTTCATCGATAGGACTAATCCGCCGAAGCCACAAATCATTAACAAAGTTTATATTTATAATTAAATTATTAATTATTCAATCATTATTGTGAGTTAGGGTTATTCATTTTGGGAAAAATGAGGAATTCTAAAACGAAACTTTACATCTTGGCTGGTTATTTAACTTTATTAAAGTCTTAAAGTTTAAATCATGGACTTTCAAGCCTGCAGGGACACTCCCACAATGAATTTGCAAGCAAGGGAATGACAGAAATGAAATGAAAAAAAAAAACGATTTACTAGTTGCCAATCCTGTGATAGCTTCGCTGTTTGTTCCAAGAAACACAGAAATGAAAATTAACCAAGGTTTTCTTCTTTATATTAAAATAATGCTTTATATTCATTTGGGCAAGTTTTTATGGAAAAATTGCAGGGTTTTGGTGATTTATGAGGAAAAAACACCAAAGCTTTTGTAGTAACACATAGCAGTTCACTACAATGAATAGGTTAGAAAACCACTCACAATACTAGGTGTTTCATGGCCACTACAGGTATCGTTTAAATCTGGAATGCTGGTTTTTATTTGATTGTTAATCAGTCATTGTTTTACTTTATTTGATTTTCCATTAGGGAAACCTGAGGACACATTTTGAATATTTTTTGTAGTGTCAGTAGTTATAGAACGTTTCGTGGATGGGGGGTCATAATTTATGAAAAAATGTAGGGGAACTCTCAAAAACATAGGGACATTGCAAAAAACAAGAGGGGATAGGCAGCTGTCCCCTGGACAAGTGGGGATATGTGTGACGTTGCCTGACCATCTTGAGCACGTCTGATTGTCCCCATAAAGAAGTAACATGTTTGCATGCAATAAGCTAATCTGGTGGTGGTGTTGACTCCCACCAATAAACAGTTTGATTTTATTTTTTAAGATAAAATTTTTATTCCTTGACCAACCTTTGCTATAATATTTTGATATGGTCAGTGTTCAGAGAAAATTGGCATAGTTGTAGGTAATCAGATCCTGGTTGGTACTGAGATTGGCATGCTGTGACATGCCTTGTGCTTGTCCTATTACTCACTGCCAATACCAGTCCTACATCAAGTAACACCCAATAGTATGTGTTTTGTTGTTTTTTATATAGTTGTCCCTTTTTCTGTTCCCCACAATCTCCAAAAATGGCCCAAAAAAAGCTGTTCGCAAAATTCCCCTCCGTCTTGGAAGCTTGGGGCAACATAGTTTCCCATAAAACAAATAGTTTTTTAGCTTTTAGTGTAAGGCATACTAGTAATCATTGATTTGTTTGTTAATACATTCTGTGCAATTTCTTTTGGAGTTGCTTATATCTAGTGCAGTACTATGCATGACAGACTTTTTCTGTCATTTTTGTTGTTACTTTATGGACTTAATCAACTCGGTGCCTTACATCATTTATATTGAACAATGAGCTTAGTTCTTAATCAGTGTCTCACCTTTCTTTTGGCAAATTGTCTTATTATTCCCACTTAACTCGAATTAGCATATTGAAATTTGATTTAAAATTTTGAATAATGTAAAGCTCTCATGTTCTGGAGCTTGTTTTTGGTACGCAGTGTTAAATGTTGTTAATATTTCTACACCAACTTTTAAAATATGAAATAACTGTCTGTGGCACATTTTATATTTAGATTTTTAATGTGGATGTGACATATTTTGCAGGGGTGGAGCTAAAATCAATAGTGTCTGTCTGTCCTAAGGAGAACATATGCACTGACCTACTGACTGCTCGCGAGCAGGTTTGTATTGTTATGAATTAGTTTTCAATATAATTACAGTTGCAATTTTGGTATGGGAAAGATAAGGTTTCATGTGATCGTGAATGGCTCTATAGATCAACACTATGAACTCCTTTTTGAAATATTAGTGTCACAACTTTAAAAACTGAAATGTTCAAAGTAGACTTCTTACATTCAAAAGTATTTAATAATATATTTTGTAGATATTATATATGAAATCCATGTATACAACTCAAGATGATTGTATGTATCGTCTCTGTAAATCATACCATCTTCCTTTAATATGTCATGTCACATTTACATCTCTGAACGGTATACCTTCTTCCCTTTAATCTATGTGATCTGGTTTCTGTTTATTAGGAGCCTTTTTGGTATGGCCTCATGCAATACTTGTGTCTAGCAGCTAGCTGATCTATACGAGTTTAAGTCCTAGTTATTGTTTGATATTGTTTACATCATTTTATATTGTCTATGCTGTTCTGTATTCGGTCAGTGATTTTCAAGCTTTAAGTCTATCCCTATCTTTGTCGTTGTACACCTTAGAACTTTAATTTAATTATAATATGCTTGACTCCTATTTATAAAAGGAACATTTACTAAGTCAAGAATGCAGATGATCATAATTGATTAATGTTGATCAGGTATTTATCCATAAACTTTTGAAGGTGCGTTGAAAATATGTTTAAGTAACTTAGGAGAGTAATAGTGTAAGAACCCTTCCAGGCTCTAACTGCTGAACAATTTTTTTTGTTTTGTTTGTTTACTTGTTTGCAAATTTTTTTTTATGAGGGTTTGCATAAAAAGCAAATACATACAATGAAATAATACTTTAAGAATCTAGAAAAAACTAATCATAGATTGGGAAAAGAAGGCAATTCTCATTTATTCTCCTTCAGTACATTAACATAAAAGTGTTTTGTCAAAACATACCAATTAATTGCCAGGAAACCCCTTGTCTAATCTTGCAGATCAAAAAGCCGAGTTGCAACCGTTCATGTCTTCTTAAATCAGCATCAAATTTATAAACAGTAAATGCCAAAACCTTTCCTAGTGCTGGGTGCCTCTTATTCTGATTTATAATTAATTTTTTTTGCCCTTCACAACCAAAATCGAACCACTATCCAAGGATATGGTACGGCTGCTACCCAAGGGGCCAAAAAGCACGTTGTACGACCTCTATAATCAGCTACCCAAAACCCCCAACTAAATGCATACAAGCCGCTCATAAATCTGCCCTTATTCTGTCAATAAAACCTGCAGATTCTTTCTTCAATCAGCTCCATGATGACTCCTGAATGAAGCCAACTATTCAAGCAATATCAGGTGAATATTTCACACCCTCTGATTGCTGCTACAATGAAGATGCCACGCTCTCCAAAGCCGACAAGCTCAGAATTCTACAGAAACCCTTTGTTTCTCACAAATCCCAATGCTCCAAAGAAGATGTCTATCAAATCAACAATCACATAATGCTTTCTACCGTTTGCAAAATGAATATATAGCAAAGAGGGTCGAACTTTCCCAAAAAGCTCCTCTCCACGATTTGACATGAGTAATAATATTTCATTCAATATTAATTATCAAAACTTTAGTAGCTGCCTAATATTATTTCATAAAATATAATTGATAAATGGCCCCCTTTTCATGATGCCACGATCCTCACTTAAGTCACTTAAGTTATAATATAAAATTATATTACAACTTCATAATATAAGCTCAAAAACTATTAATATTTATTATAGTCAAATAAATATTAATATCCCCATTATTACTCATCATTTCTGCACGTTGTCTGAACTTGGAGCTGACATAATGAAACTGCATACTATTAGAATATTTCCAATAATTCTCTATCTATCGTATGTAGATAGTTTCTATTTCTGTAGATAGTTTCTGTTGTTTCTATTTTCTGTATATCCGTTGTTTATATGAGCTTGGAAGCTCTTTGTAATTATTCAATATATTCAATACAAACAATTGGTTCGTAATCATTTTATGGTATCAGAGCTTAAAGTTTTCTCTGCTTACTTTTGTTTTGTTAACTCCCGCGAGATCTCTTGGTATTTACGACTGGTATTGCAGTCGAGATCATTCGTGTCTGGCATTTACAATTGGTATATTGGTTCAACCAAACAAGTTTGGGGCCTTCCGTATTCGCGTCTTGGCGTCTGGTATTTACAACTTGTAATACGCCTGGTATTGGCGTCTGCAATACGCCTGGTCTGTAATACGCCTAGTATTGGCGTCTGTAATACGCGTGGTAATACGTTTGGTATTTCGGGTCTAGTATTGGCGTCTGTAATATGCCTGGCATTTCACGTTTGGCAACCTTGGCATCTAGTATTGGCGTCTGTTAATACGCCTGGTATTTGGCGATTTGTTTTAGGCGACTGGTATCTTCGTTTTCTGCTGAAACCTGCAACTACCTTGTCCT
>MU227205.1:807148-822550 GCA_018584345.1 Thuja plicata
TCGTATGTAGATAGTTTCTATTTCTGTAGATAGTTTCTGTTGTTTCTATTTTCTGTATATCCGTTGTTTATATGAGCTTGGAAGCTCTTTGTAATTATTCAATATATTCAATACAAACAATTGGTTCATAATCATTTTACATACGACCATACCCCTTTACTAAAAATAGCAGGGGTCCATCTCCAACATCTCCTTCTTACTATAAATAGTAAGTAGAGCATACGGAGGCCTGGAGACCTCAAACGGAAGCCAATCCTGCAAAACTCTGAACACTGAAGAAGCTGCATTCCAAAAGGGACCCTCTAACCAACCCCATTAGCCTATGAGGGTCAGTGATAGGCCAATCTACTCAGCTGACTGATGTCAACTAGAAAGGGACATCAACAAATAGTATTGGAAGCTTTATGATGATGTAGCATTATTGCCCATATGAGGAGCATTGTTTGATCTTACATTTGTTGAAGGCCAATCCTTCTCTCATATCTCAACAAAACAAGTGACTGGAAACAAGTAGTGCTCTATTAGATATCACTCCTATCTTGTGGATTTAAGTATGCAAATACCTCAAGTATCTCTTTGGCTTGAGGAAGTTTCTTGAGGCATTTTAGTTATATGAAAGAGTAGGCATGCACACAGACATAAATAAGAAGTATGAGTTTCTGAGAATACAAATATACATGCAAACATGACTAAAAAATATAAGTTGGTACAATTATGAATTTGTGAGAAAAAAAGCACTTGTATAAAAAATTAATGTGTCTAAGGGGCCATTTATGTTCTTATGATAGCTTTTGAAATCTTGGACTGCTAATATATTTATTATTTTAAATATTATTATTCAAGCTACATGCTTCAATATACAATGGGATTGAACTTTCACTGATTATTAGAGCATGCTTTTGTTGCAGTATATTTATCATTAATGAAATCCAAAGATTGACTGAAGATATGCCGCCAATGCTTCTTTAAAATATGTTAAGCACTTAAATCATTCAACTGATGAATGTATTATTATAGACAAAACTAATGAAATTGGAATTTCATCGATTTCGCTTTTGTGATCACTGGATTAACAGTTTCAATTCTTTTTTCTCTCCAACTTTACTTGATTTTGGTTGTACTTTATTTGTTTCTCAAGTGAATCTCTCCTTGATTCAGATGGCTTAAACAGATTATTTACAGCACCTTAGGATTCTTATTTACAATGCATTTTGGCCCTTTTCTATATTCTTTTTATTCCTAAGTGAATGAATTATGTGCTATGTACTCTTTTTCCTGTCATTTTAATCTTTCACAATGCTAAATCATTTTTATGTCCATCACAGCTTGAGTACTTTGGTACAATCAAAGGAACACCGTGGCATCTCAGACTTCAAGAAGGAAGAGAAAGGAAAACATTGAAAGTGCAGATTGACGAATTATTAACAGAGCTCAACCTTATTGAAGAGGCAGATAAGCAGGCACGTGAGTTGACTCCTCCTGCAAGGCGAAAGCTCAGCCTGGCACTAGCTTTAATTGGTGATCCCCGGGTATGAGAATATTTATTTAAGGGATATCTATTCCTGTACCTAAAATAGAATTTATCAGAATTAGATTTTATACATTTTGCTTCATAATATACAAACAAACTGTGCTGAACAGTGTGGCCTATCAAATGATGCAACATGTCAAAAAGCTCATAAACCTCTGAAGCAGTACATATACATATTTCACTGCTAATAAGAAACGGTGTTCTGATTCCTGAACAACTTGCCAAGAGACCAAATTTGATTATTGATGGACCGCTAAGAAGCTTTGTTTATAACTATAAGAGTTTATTTTGAATGTTGATTATTTTATAACATTGAAAATTATTGTTGAAGACATGCTCTTTTTCTGTGTTTGCCCTATTTTTCTGAATATCCTAGAGTTTTCAGCTTGTAAATCAGTAAAAGACAATTGGCAGCATATTAGGTTTTTGTGTGTGTTTATAATCATCATCTCCACCTCTCAATCTCTCAGAATAGGAGTAAGGCTGCACTAGTGAATAGAGGCTGATGCGTTAAAACTCCAAAATTGCTGAGTCAGGAAAATCTCCTATACTATTTTTAGTTTGTCAACACCAAACTTTTCAGGTTATTTTGCAGTACAAATGCTGTATGTTTAGTTCATATTATCTAACACTACAATGTTTGTCAGAGTAAATAGTTTGACTCTCCTTCCAATGAATAAGCTATCAATGCTAGTCAGCCTCTACCTGGTTATAGCTAACTGAAACAATGAAACCAAACTTGTAAATTATTGCATGTGTACCTGCATTGTATATTTTGAGATCTAATTAATTTTTGTTGCCTACTTATATTTAGAATTTATACATTATATAAAGTATTGTAAAGATTTATCTTTTTTCATATTTATATTCAGATCTGCTTTTAGATATTCCCCCTTTCTGCTTTCCAAAAATGAGCAAAGATTGAGAAATTTTTGAACACTATACTTCTCAGAAATATACTTGTTGGGACCAAAACCATCTAGGAAACTTCATATTTGCATAAGGAAATATTTTTTAAAATCTCATGGAAACTTTTTAACTTTTCATGTATTTCCATGGCATTTTGAAGGGGTTTTGGTGTCAAAAACAATGATGGAGATTTATGGCAACATAATTTAGAAAACAGATTATCTCTTGATAAAATCCAGAGAAGACACAATGATTGCTGGTATTGAATCTGATTTTTGCTATTTCTATACAAGGATGATGTAGTGAATTTGCAATATGCTTGAAAACTACATTTCTTCTTCTAGTCTTGCTTGTGATGTGCAATTAGGGTGAAAAGTTATCAGATATTACATTTATGAGTGAGTGGATTTTTCACGATAGTACAATGAGATGCTTGCTGTTTGGATGGTTTTGCATTCTCGTGTTGTGATTTAAGTGAGCATACCTTTTAACTTTTATTCTTCTATGATGTCACAGGTTGTACTAATAGACCAACCCACTGTTGGGTTAGATCTAGAATCTAAAAACCAGTTTTGGAACCTTATACATAAATTGCAGAAAAAGTTCTTGCTTATTTTTACAACTGATTCTATGGAGGAAGCAGATGTTATGGCTGATCGGAAAGCAATTATTTCTCACGGTGTTGTCAAGTGTTGTGGGAGCTCACTATTCTTACGCAAACGCTTTGGTAGTTATAATATGGCTCTTTACTATTTTTAGGCTTGGGAAATTTGTATAGCTTATAGATTTTCTTTGGGCGATTGTAATTCAGAAGGATCAGTGCAAATTTTCTAGTCATGTATGTCTGTAGCATTGTCGTCACAGTGAACTGCGATATATTAAAGAAATTTGTATTTCTGAAATGCATTTCAAAAAGTTTGGATAATTTATTTACTTTATTGAGGTCTGAAATTTCATAGGTGATATAATTTCGTATCTTGAGAACATGAGGAAGCCTAAAGCTTTATCAATAGCATCTTGTAAATTTCTTAGACATGACTGTTGGGGAACTAGGAACATTAAATTGTATCAAAGATTTGTATTGGAATGAGAGCTTCTTTTTTAATATTTCATTGCTCTTACCAACAATTTTCATTGTGTAATTTTTTTCAAATGTCCAGGGTTGAGCTATTTGTTGCACATCATTAGAGGGAAGAATTACAAATCAGAGCAAATGCTCAAATTGATCCAAAGTCATATAGCTGATGCAGTTCCTTTTCAAACTCCAAGTGGGCAGGCACATTCTACTTTTAGATTTCCTTTGAGATCGTCTTCTCAAATGGCATCATTACTTATGGAAATAACAGCGTGAGTATTTATTTCAAAAGACAGATTACTTATTGTTTTTCCAGGCTTGTTTCCTTTCTTTGTCTGTGCTGTGCATAACTAGCTATATTTACCAAGCCATTTGTAACCATTGTAACAAAGAATATATGAAATTCATATTCTTAAATTATGGAATGTAAAATGACAAGTCGTATTCATGGTATTTGCATTTGAATCATTCATTCTGGTCTGGAAGAAAATAGGGAATGGAAATTAATTGAAAACTGTTTCAAACCTTATTGATATATTTCGGTTATCAAGTGATGTCCTCATATGCTTGGGAAATTGATTATCTCCTGATCATGAGTTCCATGTGTGGACTCAAGATGTTGGGAAAACGAGATTTAGCAAATTCTGTGATTTCAGAAGCATCTAATGAAATTCTTAACAAATTTTTTTCAGCTTGGGAAACTTATTGCCATATGTTTCTTGTTGCTTCTGGCATGTCTCCAGTCGCACAACAAATATCCTGCCAAAAGAAAACACCGATTAATTCGGGCTTCTGGATTCCCTATTATTGGAACATTGGTGCCTTGGTCAGGATTTAATCTTCTGATGTAAATTCATAGCCAGAAAGATTTGGGATTTTTCTCTGTTCAGGGTTCTCAGTGCTCTGTCTATGGACTTTAGAGATCTTAAATGAACTTCAGAACTAGATTCGATCATTGAGTGGGTCATCTGGTTATTGGATACAAAGATTTACCTTTCAATCTTCCGAATTCCAATTGTCTCAGATTTCAATATTAATTAGGATTGCAGAAATATTTTGGATCCATTTGGTGATCTACTTCAGAGTTCAATGTTATGCCCTCAAAGCTATAATCCTTTTAATCTATTGACAAAGTTTGGATTTGATAAAAAAGGTCAGATATGAAACTACCAATACTTGTACTTTTCCAGCTGCTTGCCTGCAAGGATTCCTAAGCCCAAAAGAATATGAATATCTGCCACATGTTCCTGAATTTCTAGTCATTAGCTACATTGGATTTCAAAGTCTCAACTATGGCACATGTTGTCATGCATCTTGGACTGAAGATCAATAGTCAGTTAGGATTATAACAGACTTCTCACAGATTTCAAAGCTCCGAGTTTATGAAATAAAACCTGTAATGGACCCCTTTTTAAAAAAAGAGATTTTAATAATAAATGAAAAATCAATTGTGTGTATGTATGGACAAATCACAACCATTGAAGGGAAAAGATATATAAGAAACACCAAACAAGGAGAACTAAGCACCAATGTGAGGAATATATTTTATATCTGGTTTTCATCTCTTGTGGAATGTGAAACGTGACAAAACCCCTCAAAGACTAGAGGTTTAAGTATGAAAACCCTTAATTTCACTTGCCAAGTTAGTGGATGTGAATCCCTAACTTTAGACATATATTTAGAAAACATTTCAAGACAATTTTACAAATAAGGAAGCTGCAGATTGGAAGAAAGATTAAGGAAAAATATAAGTTTAATATTTTCAAATTTGTATTAAGCTTTAAATTCAAAATTTATAATTATTAAAATCATAATTTTGAAGTTAAATTAATAACTATAATTATAAATGTTTCATTAAGAGAGATGATGAAAGTTTAGGCATGTTTGAGTCAAGATGTGATGAGGGTATTTTCCTTGGTTATTCTACACATAGTAAGGCATATAAATGTTTCAACAAAAGGCTGATAAAGATTGTCGAAAGTGCTCATGTTAAGGTTGATGAAAGATTGCAGATTGACAAAAATAGCATTGAGAATGTTGAGGAAGAAACTGAATCAGATTTTGAGGTTGAAGAAGAGATTCCTAAAGAAGAAGAAACTATAAACAAACTGTTGGAAACAACAAGCAAACCATTGGATATCATGGTAAAAACGCCTTCCAAGTCACTTCTAAAGCATCATCCTCAAGAGCAAATAATTGGAGACAAAGAGACAGGAGTACAAACAAGGACTACAAAACTAGGTGAGCAAGCAACTTTTGTTTTACTATTAGAAGTAGAGCCTAAGAACTATGTTGAGGCTAGCAAAGATGAGTGTTGTATGAAGGCCATGAAGGAAGAACTAAGTCAAATTGAAAAGAACAAAATATGGGAACTAGTTCCTAGGCCTGAAGGTAAAAATGTTATTGGAGCAAAATGGGTATTTCGAAACAAGGTAGGTGAAAATGGTATGGTTGTGAGGAACAAAACTAGACTTGTTTTAAGGGATACTCTCAAGTTGAGGGTATAGACTTTGGTGAGACTTTTGCACCTGTGACTAGACTTGAAGGCATCAAGATATTCTTAGCTTTTTCAGAATATAAAAACTTCAGGATTTCCTAAATGGAATTTAAGACATTCTTTCTTAACGGATATCTTGATGAAGAGGTTTATATGGAGCAGCATGAAGGCTTCATATGTGAAAAGAGTCCTGATTATGTTTATAGGCTGAAAAAGGCTTTATACGGTTTGAAACATGCTCCTAGAGCTTGGTACTCCAAATTAGACAAGCACTTATTGGCACAAGGATTCGCAAGAGGTGGTGTCTACATTAACTCGTATGTTAAAGTACAAGGTGCGGATGTACTTGTAGTTTATGTAGATGACATAATTTTTTTTTGCAACAATGATGATATGTGCAAAATGTTTTCTAATCTTATGCGATCAGAATTTGAAATGTCCATGTTTGGAGAGTTGTCTTTCTTTCTTGGATTGCAGATCTCTCAACTTGAAGAAGTTATATTTCTATCGTAAACTAAGTATGCAAGAGGGATGCTTAAAAGGTTTCACACGGATGAACGTAAACTAGTAGGAACACCCATGGTAACAGGATGTAGGTTGAGTAAGATTGATGATTCACCTGATGCTGATCAAACTAGTTATAGGTCAATCATAAGAAGTTTACTATATTGGCCTGATATCATGCAGGCAATGTGTTTAGTTGCAAGAGTTTAGTCCTCTCCCAAAGAGTCTCATGTCAATGTTGTCAAGAGGATCTTTAGATACATCAAAGGAATTATACTTTATGTTACCCTAGATAGTGTGATTTTACTTTACTTGCCTATATTGATGCAAATTGGGTAGGGTGTCTTGATGACAGGAAGAGCACTAGTAGTGCATCATTCTTCTTGGGAAATAGACAATTGTGTTGGTATAGCAAGAAACAAGAGCCAGTATCCCTGTCAATAGCAGAAGCAGAGTATATAGCTGCTGCTTCATGTTGTACACAAGTCCTTTGGATGATGCAAACACTTTCAGACATGAAGGTACAAGTTCCTCAATCGGTTTCCATCATGTGTGATAACACTAGTGCCTTTAGCAAAGGAGCCTTTGAAAAGTAGCTGATATCTAAACTATGCCTTTAGCAAAGGAGCCTTTGAAAATCTGGGACATCGGTTTGGGGTCTTATCCTTCTCTATTCACTAATTCATCTATTAGTGATTTGGTTTCAAGGGGGGGCTATGTCTTTTCTTCCTTGTTTACAAGAAACCTGATGGTTCTCCCCATTGTCATTGATGTCAAAGGGGGAAATAAGAACAATAATTGGGTGATGATGATGAGACTACAGTTCTGTTTTGATTCAGTTTTAATTTTTTCGTTTTGGTGCAAGTTGTGGTTATAATGGTGAAAGTTGGTGATGATGTTGTAAGATTGTGTTCAAAGTTGAAAAGTTGACATTCATGAACTGTGTAGCATATGACAGGAAGTGCAGACTTTGTAGCAACGTTCAAATTTACAGACTCTACTTTAGTGAAGACATGCAGACCTTTTGACAGTTCAAAGCATGATGAAGTTGAAGTCATGAAGATCTTAGTGTTAATACAATCCATTTAGACAAGTGGAGTAAGGGTGCAATTACTAAACGGTTGACATCAATGCCAAAGGGGGAGTTTGTTGGCATGTGTTTGTCATTGATGTCAAATGGTAAAGTATGGTTGTCAGACTTTTGCTATTTGTTTGAGTAGTATACTAAGGTATTTGAAGGTGAAGTTGGTCAAGAAGATTGTTTAGTAATTGTCTTTGATAAAGATTTCATCTCTTTGAATGAAAATGACAACTTGATCCCAATTTGTGAGAACCCTCACCAAGCGGATTCTTGTAAATACAAATTTTCTGCCTTGTTTGTGTTTGTTTTGATGATTGAATGTGGTATATTTGCAATGTTTGATATGACAATATAATGCGGCAAATAAAAGGTATTGCAATAATAATTTTTCCAACTCAAAACTGAAATTGCATTGAAAATTCCAGATTTTTATACCAGCTTGAATACTCAGAATTTTCACAATATATAACCCACTTCATTAAATAACTCCTATAATCTAAAACAACAATACCCAGAAAATCTAGGAGTTACAATTGATGAACTCATAGGTAATACATGCCTTGAAATCCTCTTAAAGGATGAATATCAGCAACAAATGAATTCTTCAACAAACAAATGCAACAATCTTATATCAGACCCTTAGCCACCCCAGAAAGAACATCAAAATATGCTCAAAACCCTTTTTAAATTCTATAAATAATTGCCCCTAGTATGCACAATATAAACCCCACGTGTTGAAGAAGAATGGCATACAACTAGCAACAAGTATTCTCCAAAAATTAATCCTCAAACTTCTGATCAGCAATTAAATATTCTTCAAAACCCTTTATATAATCTCCAGTGAAACACAATGTTGACTTTTGCATGAAGCCAATCTCATAGGAAAACTTCAGCTGGCCTTTAACAACCTCAGAATGCTAAAACAATTAAAATTTTCCGTTCTCCAATGCCAATACCAGCAAACCCTGGTTTTTACTTCTCCATGAGAAGAGCACAAGCACAAACTTCAAAGTCTTCACTTATCAAAATGAGTGAATGCCTTTTCTTTTCTTTTCAAAAGCCTTATATATATTTCCTCAAGAGGTCGATTTCCTTCATGTGCACTTTAAATCATTTTAAATGATATAAATTCTTTTCTTTCAATTTCATTGAATGCTCTAATAAATGGCCCCTCAAAAGTTATGTTTTTAATAATCATTTAGAAAGATATTTGTATTTGCTTTTTGACTTTATAAAGTGCATCAATAAATGAGCCTCAAATATTAAAATCTTTAATTGTACTTTAAGTCACTTAAATGAAAGGTCACGGCCCCATTGGATATAAAGTGCACATAAAACTTTATATTACGATTTTATAATATTTTATTATCATTTAAAATGACTTTAATGATAATAACTCCATAACTACTCATCAACTGGCCAAACCAAGTAGGAGATCGCCACTGCAAATCCATCACATGCAGGTGCCTTATTATAAATAGTAACACTGGACTCCACTGACAAGGTGACTTACTATAAATAGTTAGTCCCTGAATATCTGATCAACCCAATGGTGCCAAAGATCGATACTGCAAACATAGCCCGTTTAGGTGCCTTGCTATAATTAGTAATGTTGACTTTTCCTGAAATAGTCACTTACTACAAATAGTAAGTGTGCCAAACTAAAGAAAACAAAGAGCAATCATGAACACTTCTGACCTCCAGAATGGGAATAAGCCTTCTGCACTGCAACTGGGACCCTCTAACCATCAGTCTTAGCCTACGAGGGCCAATAATAGGCCAATCCAATCATAAACCATATCATCCCAAAAAGGGGACATTACACAATTGTATATAGACAATCATAGTTGAAGAGGTCTTTCATTTGAACCAAGTTGAGTTAATGTCTTATGCACAACAAAGTTGAAGCTATAAGTCATTTGCAAAAGGGTTTATGATTGTCAATGTGCATAGCATGCTTCAGTGTTTTGTTTCCCTCACGTATCAATGCAGACAAGCCAATTAACATTTGTAACTAAGGACTTGCAATATAAGTTTTATATCCTGTCACCATGACAACAGGAACTAGTAACAGGAATCAGGAACTTTATTGTTTACATTAAATAGCATAGTATCGAATATTAATGACATTAATCATTGTGGTAATTTCAAATGTTGGTTTTACTATCTAGTATATGCAGATATGATATTTGAGCTTTCAGTTTTTCAAATACCAACGGTTGGGTATTGAGACAAAAACTTGACAGGTGACTGCCGGTTCAATTCTACGAATAACAGGTTTCTCAATTGCTCAATGAAGATTTAGAAGTGTTGAAATCCTGCTCGAGGTTGGTTGGTTGGTGTATGTATAGTATGTGAGAATGATTCTACTGTAGACCATGTGAATAGTAATAGCATAGTAATGTTTTAACGCTGCAGATTGCATAGAGTGTATTAATTGTTGCAAAAGGAGGAGTTGATAAGGGTTTAGATCTTGATTGAGAAACTTAACTGAAGGATAGTTTGGTATGATTTGAGTGTAAATGATAGGGCCAATGAATGTATAAGCAGATTGTTTATGTTTTGTTTACTGTTACAGATTAAGAATAGTATAATCTATGTTTTGTAGGTGAGATAGAGTAAACCTCTGCAATCTGATTATTTTCTTCTTGAGTATAATATATATGGAGTGGTTGCTCCTAGTTTAAGATTGTAACCAGTGAGGCTTGAAGTTTGTAACTAGTGAGCTTGCCAGCGAGGCATAATAAAGTTATTTCTCAATATGGTTTCTTACCCTTCAAGGGTTTTCCTCTCAATCACTTGTGTTATGTGGCTTATATATATGATCCTTGTGTTTTCCTGATGGACACTTACTGGATGCTTCTATTTTTGAATTCAACAAGTCAGTCATAATATGTTATGTTGTTTTTAGTCATTGTATTAAAGCATTCATCTAAAAAAGAAGTGTTTCAAAGACAGTGTTCAACCCTGCCCCCCTTCTTAGTGGTTTGGGGTATTCGAACACAAGAACCAAACTAATCACTATTGTATAAGAAACAAAGTTCAAATTAGTATCAAAATCACAAGAAGCTAGCAAACTCAAGGAAGAAGGGGTAGAACTAGAGCTACAAGAAAATGAATAGACCAATGAACAAGAACAATTGGAACCTAAGAAGCAAGTTGAAGACAGAGTATTTGGTAGCAGTACACGTTTTATTGGTTCTAATGATAGTACGTGTCACCAAAATATCAGTGAAGGGAAGACAAAATAGATTCCACTTGGTGGATGGGAAAAGTTTAAGTTGGACGAAGATAAACTAAATCACACACTATCCTGCAAACTTCGACATTGTGATTCATTTATTGATTTTCAAAAGACCATTGAGGATTAATATGCATTTAAGGACATTTCAATTTGCCCAAATGGATATGCATTTTAGGATATTTCAATTTCCCCAATGTTGGAAGTTGTGAATGACAAAATCGAAGGTGTTGAGGATATCTCAATTAACTCTTTTTCGGGAAACGAGGAAGTAAACACATTAGAGCCACAAGCTAAATAAAAGGTTTCAGTAGTAACCATCGTTGGTTGGAATTGTCAAATCAGTAATGAGAAATAAGCAATCTTGGTATGAATTGAAAATGAAGGATTAAAGAAACAATTGTTTACAACTAAGTTGATATGAATGGTGTAAACAAGAAACTGATTTCTAATATGATAATAGAAAGCATTTTCAAAATTTTCCACTGGGTTGTGAATAACCCAATTTTTGAAATGGATATACAGAGAACATCTATTGTGATAACCTACAGTTTAAATTAAAGGCAAAAACATGTCTATGTTCAATTTTTGTTGCAATTTGTGATAATAGTAGAGTAGCATAGTAAAATTGAATTGTTAAACTGATCTTCATAAAGAACAGCCCTCAAGAGTGCTAGAAGTTGCAAGGAAAGAGCAATTAGTAGACAAGAGAGACAAAGTGCCCAGCAAGGCTTGGCAACAATCAAGTAGTTAGCAGTTACATTGCATCATTAGAGAGATTCAAAATATTTTTTCTAAGATTGATTTGGGATCTTGGTATCTCCTAGAGGACTTGATCAAATGAAGAAGAAATTCTAAGAGCATCCCAGTATGTGATTGCTTGAGGACAAGCAACCTTAGAAAGGGTGGAATTTAATCAAAAGTCAAGGGGAATCTGAAGAATCACAGCCATTGAAGGGAAACCATATACACTAAACATCAAACAAGGAAAAGTAAGCGCAAATATGAGGAATATATTTTATATATTCTTTTCATCCCTTGTGAAATGTGGTTGAGAAAGTAGAGGATGAAACCCCACAAAGACCAGAACTTTAACAACAAAATCCCTAGTTTCTTATGTATAATGGCTACTTTTTGAAATAGGGATTAATAATAAAATTAAAATGCAAAAGAAAAAAAAAAAAAATTTAAATTATAAATATAAAAGAATAAATCGAAACATAAGCATAACTAAAATTTAGTTAAGTTTAATGAATAGTCAAAAGGCATGAGATGAAATGTTGTGACTCCCTCAAACATGAGATATAAAAAGGAGAAGAGAACTTTATTTGAAAGGGGGAAGGAGGGAGGAAGGAAGAAAGAATGGAAGATGTGAATCTTTAATTGAAGAGAAAAGAGGAATCAGAAGAAAATAAGAAATTGATTCCTTCAATAAGAAGAAATGATGAAGGGTTGTGACTCTTTCAAAGGGTGGTAATAGTGGAAGGTTGTGACTCTTTTAAAGGGCAGCAATGATGAAGGGTTGTGACTCTTTCAAAGAGTGATAATTATGAAAGGTTGTGACTCTCTCAAAGGGCACAAATGATGGAGGTTATGACTTTTTCAGAGGGTGGTAATTGTGAAAGGTTGTGATCTTTGCAAAGGAGCAAACATTGTGAAGGGGTTTGACACTCCCTCATATCTGAAGATATAAAGGGAAGAAGGCTTCATTTGAGATCATCCAAGGGAGATCAATTTGGGGAATATTATATTTCTCTCAAAGGCAACCATGAAAACTGGTGACTCAATTTTTGTGGAGCTTGGTGACCCTTTGACCAATAATGTATACAGAAGAATTCATTTTGGAATGGAAGACAAGGATAACTATTCAATCCACTGAGAATTGGAGACTCACACGATAAAAGACGGTGAATATATTAAGAAGAAGAACAGTGAATAGGTTAAGTAGAAAAGCAGTGATTATGGAAGAGGAGCAGCAGAAATACATATAGAAACGATATTACATGCCGCAATCTCAATCACAATTTATGAAGCGATTACAATATATTCAGCGATTACATACTGTGCGGTTATTAATAAAAAATGAGAAAATTAGGAATGTAATAATTAAGGGTTGTGATCCGTAATGGAAAGGTGCTTCTCTTGGGAAGATTGCACTGTTATTGAAAGGTATCTATTTTAAGTTAGAGATAAGGATGTTTTATGGAGATTGGGAAGGATTGTGTGAAGGGGAGAAACATAAGAAAAACATAAAATCTGATAAGCATCACAGATTGAACCGATTGAATATATTCAGCAGTCTATTGCATCAGATCGAACAAAACAGAAATAGAAATATAGTAGCATCGAAGGAATTAGAAACAAAATACTGAACAGAAGAAAGGGAAATACATATACAACAGAAATAGCAAGAGAATAAAATATTAAAGACAGATCTAACTACAATGATATATGGAAGTATATTTGACATGCACTATATATATATATATATATATATTCCATGGCGTTTCGGGGACGCGTTTCCGGGAGGTTTCCTAAAGGTCCAAAAATAGGGGACAGCAGTTTACAAATTTTTAAAAAATATATATATTTCAAATTATATTAAGATACTATAGATAGAGGGAAAGTGACAGATATGTCAATAATTGATAACAACAAGACAATACACAAATTAATCGTGGATTCACAAGTTACAACTTAGTATAACAACATAAATGATAATAGCAACAGTATAAATGAGTAGTATAACAGCATTATAACAATAGTCTCCAACATTAAAACTATTGTCTATCAAATATAAATATCCAAATGAATATAAAATATAATATTTTTTAATATTTAGATTTTAGCTTTTTACTTTTATTTTTATTCTGTTTTTAAATATAATTTTAAATTTAATGGCTTTATATATATATATATATATATATCTTGTCTGTCTTTCAATAGCGAGAAGAATGCTATTCGTTATTATGTTCCAGATGTAGCGACCCGCTAGGGAACCTGAGGGGAAACGCTATTCTAACCCCAAAATAGATGCAAATTCAAACTTTTGTTTTGTACTAATGCAGATTCTTTTATTACAATTGCATCATCTAGTCAGTATCAATTACCTTAATCGTTTACAAAGTACACAATTTGAAAGCGAAAGTAACAAAGCATTAACACTTTCCTAAATGCACATTTTTATGAATGCAATAGTAAACTTTTGCTCAACCTAAGTCCTCTCAAGATTCCCTAACGTCGCTACTAGAAGCAACATAACTTAGTCATAACTTATCATTCATCATTCAATAATTAAATGCAATATAAGATATATATAACTGTTAGTCCAAATCTTGATTTTTGTCCTTAATATTCCTTTTTCAGAGTCGCCTTGTTTTTTTTGTGTCTCTCAAGTTGCCTAAGCCCTCATGTTTAAAATCCCAGCGAAAGTTCTTCCCTATGTTCCGTCCTTCCTCGTTAAAAAGAGAAAAGTCTTTTGCTAACATATCTTTTGAACAGGTTTGAACACCTATGAACAACCTTGAACTTGTTGAAGGGCGTTCAAGGATGTTCAAGTTAGTTCATTTTCTTTATAAAGCAGAAGCGGATGATTAGCGTTTTCGCTAAAGGAAGGTGTTTTGTGATCACCAGATTACGGAACTTTGGCCAGTTTAGGGTGGAAGATTATTGGTTAAATGCTTTGGCCCTCGGTATCAAAGTGTTGGTGGGATATTAAGGAACGGGCTTGAATGAAGGTGAACACATACGAACAACATTGAACTTGTTCAAGAGTGTTCAAGGCTCTTTAAAAATGACAGGTGGCATAAATCAAGGACAGCCGCCGTCTTTTCAGGCATGGGTCCCACTCGGGTAAAACTTTTAATGAAGAGGTCTTTTCGGCGGTGGCTAAATCATGTCTGAGCTGTCGAATTAATGAGGAGTTCGTGCGACATAAAAGTTTGCGCAAAGTGGCAGTAAATGATCGCATGTGGGAACGGTCACTTCTCTTTTCGAGACATTATTGTCTTAATTATGGGTAGTTAATTACTCATTCTAGACGTTTCCTTTAAAAGCCCTCCTTGGCATTCATTTTTGAATTACTGTTGTTCTCTATATGCGCAAAGAACGGAGGTAAGGGTTTTCGGAGCTCCAGTTGCAGAATTTTCCTCAGAGACTAAGGTAAGTCAGGCTGTCATTCTTCCAGTGTTTAAATTTAAAAACTGGTGAATTTTGCGGGGGTTTCTGTAGCAATTCGCAGTCTGTTCTTGCAAAATGAAGTCAGCATTTCATTTCTTTGGGAATGTGTCTAGTTTAGTCTGTGAAAATTCTATCGTAATAGACACAGACCTAGAAGGTTATGATATTGAAGGGATAGCTGATAGGCTTACTGCATGTGTGGAAGAAAATGTCCCTTCTATGGAAATTTTGAGTAGCGGGTTATGTATAGCTGCATGTTTCTGTTGGCTAAATATTTTGCAAGTCACTAAGACTACAACTTGCAAAATGTGTGTTTTAGGCAGCAGTATGTGAGATTTCTCTCTCCTCTCAGCAATAGGGGAGGCTCCCTTCTTACCGCAGGTGG
>MU227205.1:823968-850903 GCA_018584345.1 Thuja plicata
TAGTAATTTACCTTGATGATTTAACGGTGTATTCCAAAAGGAGGAAACATCATGTCCGAGACCTTAAGTCAGTTCTGCAGAGATGTAGAGATCATGGCATTTCACTCAATCCTAAAAAATCAGTTTTGGGTGTGACCGAAGGAAAATTATTGGGACATATTGTATCCAAAGAGGGAATCAGAATTGATCCCGAAAGAGTCAAGGCTATTCAACAGATTGGTCTACCTTCAACAAGGACAGGGGTCAAATCTTTCTTCGGTCAGATTAACTTTTTGAGGGCTTTTGTCCCAGATTTTTTTGAGTTGACAAGGCACATAGTGGGGATGATGAGTGAAAAACATCCTTTTTAATGGACAGAAGAAGGTAGAAAGGCTTTTGGAGAAATTAAGACAGCTGTGGCCAATGCCCCATCTCTAGTTTACCCAGATTACAAAAAAGATTTCATCATCTATTGTTACGCTTCTGATCACACACTGTCTGGAATTCTAACTTAGAAAGATGTTTCAGGAAATGAAGCCCCCATCGCTTTCATGAGTACACCTTTAAAAAAGCATGAACTAAAGTATACCCCAATTGAAAAGCAAGCCTTCGCTGTGGTGAAATCGGTTAAGCAGTTTAGATTCTACATCCTCCATTCTCATTCTATAGTGTTTGTCCCTGATCCAGCGGTGAAAGCATTACTCACCCAACAAGAAATAGCGATGAATAAAAGAGCAGCATAATATAATTCTCCTGTCGATATTAGATATTTACCATCAATATGCCAACATCACTGAAGGTTCTAACCACGCCTAAATGACAAATAATATGCCCAAAACTGCCTCTAAACTCTTAAAAATGATCTGCAACTGAAACTACCTAGGCCGAATGGCCTCAAAGCCCTTTAAATGTCTTGGTTAGCCTATGGGACCATGGAGAAATAGGCTAACAACAACATCATGCAATAAGTGCTAGAAAGGGGACATTACAAATATCCACTGTGAACTGGATAAATAAGATCTTACTACTATCGATTGGGTATAATAGATCACGAAATTGAAATCCTACGCAATATTTTGAAGACTATATCGGGTGCAATAATTATATTCCTTTCTTTGAATTGGAACGACATACCAAGATATTGAGAGCCGTCTCCCCCTTAGTGCCAATAAAGACAAATATTCCCTAGCGTTGATAAAGACAAATATTCGCTATGGACTTTGGAATATCGTGGGTTTTCGATTAAGTCTATAACCATACGGTGATATTGAGGGATTTATTACTTTTCAGGAACATGAGATGTTCACCCCCAGGTGCAGGTTGAGTATGCCAGTGAATGATATTAGAACATATTGAGGATGATATCCAAAGCCATCGAATCAATGTGCAGATTCAGGTATCAGCCAATAGCGGACAAAGATTTGAAGGATTGCAAATTAATTACAATATTATAAACAAAATATTTGGCCTAAAGATTATCTTTTGGAAATAAACATTGAGTATGGGTTAAAATGCAAGGCATGGGAATAGGATGGAACCTTAGTGAAAGGTTAACAATCATAAGCAGTAATCTTTAATTACAAGTACAACTAAATATATACATGCAGCGATTCATACAAGGCAATGGCGCCTTGTCTACTAAGAGGTGTGATTTGTCCCAAGACATTAATTAAGATAAGACGTAACTATCATAAGGAAACTGTATGATTTGCTTACTTAAGTGATGTCCCCTTCTCTTGTGAAGAGACATGTTTTCTTGATTAGAGGCAGATATAAATACATTTTGAAAATGAGATTCGAAGAGGGTGTATGGTAAGAAGGGTTATACTTATTTTATCTTCTTGGGGAGATTCACCACCAAAATCGAAGTAAAGTCCATCGTTGTATGTTGTTCTATTTTGTGATGTCTAAGAAGAGAGTAATTGAAACACTATCTTCTTTGTGGTGCATAGTATGGGGTATGAGATCTTGAAATTTTTTATCTTGCAGCTGATGCTCAGTCTTGTCGCCTCTTCTTAATGCATTTCCATTCAAGCAGATACGTTCTACACTAGATCATGGAGGTAAGTAGGTCTCATTGATCCTGTCTTTAAACTCTAAATCAGCTCTCCACAAATGTGGTTCTTGACCAATAAGCTTATCAAAGATTTTTTTGTTTTGTTGTGTTGGAAAAAGAACCATGTATCAAATAATGGGTGACCAGAACAGCACCAATTACAACAACAATGGATCATAAGAACTTTCATCACGATGAGGAGCCAACATTGGCCCACTGACTTTGAAGTTTGCCATGATATTCCTTATTACACAAGAAATGGATCTCCCAATTTTCACGGTGATGGTACTCAACATCTGATGAACATATTTCAACCCTTACTACAGCTTGCAGCTTGTGCCGGTGAATGCATTTGTGATCACCTTTATTGATCATTTCTCTGGATTGTGAAGTGTACAACTTTAGGATCTGTTTAGATGTGTTCTTTCTTTGAAGGTTTTCTGTTATATTTAGGTGTATAATTTGTTTTTAAGCTTTGCAGCAATAATTCACCTATAACAACAACAATGGATCACCAGAAATTTCATTAGCATAGCGAGCCAACAGTGGTCCATTGGCTTGGTGTTTGCCATAATTTTCCTTATTACCCAAGAAAGGGATCTCCTGAATTTCATGGGGATGGCACTCAACATCTGGATGCACATATTTCTGCCCTTCCTAAAGCTTGCAGCTTGTGCCGATGAGTTTAGATGTGTTTGTTCTTTGAAGGTTTGGTGTTATATTTAGGCATATAATTTGTTTTTAGCTTTGCAGCAATGATACACCTTACAAACTGTAGCCTTGATAATGAAGAGATGCTATGGAAGTGGGCATCTTAGCCTTGCTCCTCTAGTGGGTTCATCATCCAATATTTTTATATTCGTTAACTTAATTTTGGCCTGTTATGCCATTGGATATGCAGGACATAGTGAGTAATTGCACACCCGTGTTTATGTCTTATTTACCAATACTTCAGTTGCATGATTATTAATGGACAAAGGCAGAGAAGATCACATTTCATTCATTTCTTGTATTTATACCAGTTTTGAATATGCTAATAACTTGTTATATATTGTTTTTTTCAAAGTTCTTTAAAGTGAAATGGCTAAGATACAATTTTTAAATGAAGTGAAGCTCCTCTCTACAGTGCTCTATATTTTGTTGTTTAAATAAGTTAATGACTCTTGAAATCAATTACTTGATAGGAATTCTGCTGAACTTGGTATCGATGGAGGAGATCTTGAAGCAACTACTTTGGAAGAAATCTTTATGAAATTTCAAGGTAATAAATGTTTCATGAGTTTATGTTTAGTGAATGCATTGTGTTTTGAATTGGGATATTCATATAACTCTTGAGTGTGCCTACCTAGACATTATTATTTCACAAATTGCTAAAATTCTCTTTAAAAGAGGCAACTTCTATGTATGACACGACTAGTGGAAGTGGCATTATAACTCATTTAGAGTTGAACTTGTTTTTTTTTGTCTATGGTATGTATTGAATTATAATTGATGGAAATTTGTAATATGCTCAACAAATTTAGTAATATGGGTGTTTTTGAAGAATATTTTTGGACATTTAAGTATACAACATGTTCAATATAATTGCTGAGTTATTGCTGAGTTTTTCCTGAATTTTCACTAAGTCCTAATTTTTTAAAACTTTTGGGCCTTCCAAGTTATTCCATTGTAATGTCCCCAATCCGGCAGTAGGCCATTATGGCGCCTGATTAGTCTATCTCCCCCATTTGGATAGGCTAAGGGCTTCTTTCAGAGGATGTCACCTAGTCACAGGCTTCAGTGGGCGAGCATTCTTTATAAAGTAAAGTCACTTTATGACTTTAAGTTACTTTGTTTTATAAAAGTGACTTAAGTGACTTAAAGTAACTTAAGTGAGCACTTTTATCCCACATTCCTTGAGTTGTGGTGTTTTCCCTCATTTCGAGGTTATAAAAGAAAAGGCTTTCTTGGGAAAAGCACCATGAAATATTATAAACAAAAAATTAAATACCTAGTTGCATTTGTGACTGGACTATTTCTTGAGGACGTAGCCCCTTAAAGAAATATTGGAAAGTTGGACGTAGCCCTGACTTTCTCATGTGTGGTGGAATTACTTCAGATTTCACATTCCAACCTTAAAATATTGGTAAGACAACTTTTCCTATTACAGCATTCTGAAAATCAAATCAGCAAAGGATATTTAGTGTATATGAGTGTAGCTCGAATCATATTTTCTACAGTACGGCAACAGAGATACATTATAGTGGTGTCCTTCGAACTTAGTTGCTGGACCTCTATTTATAGTAGCATTGGCATTGAATCTTGGAGTAAAAAGTTCAGTATGGATTAGGTAAACTAAGTCTGGTGTTTACTAAATTTGTTAGATAACTCTTGTGAATGGCGACAATGATAACAGTGTCGAGATGATAAGTAAGGTCGTGACTTTAATAGCAGTCTGGACGTTGTTTGGATCTGCGAACAACTATGCATGGACGCCGAGGTCTGAACGGATTTGTCATTGAAACGTTAGTGGCTAAGCTAAGCGCCCCGTATATACTATAAGATCGATGCCTTAGAATGTGACCACGCCTAGACTTGATATTACCCGACTGCTAGTGACTGCAGTCCACCACAGCAGCCCGTGGGTAGAGGAGATGCGGGACATTGGGTCTGACAGTGCGTAAGGAGGAGAAAATGGAGTGGGAATCAACCATGACCAGTGGTTTTATATCAACCCGTGGTGATAGGCTCATCCTAGTAGATTGGATGGGAAGTTACAAAAGTCTCTTTCAGTGTTGGGTACGACGTCACTGAATTTGGTAGTGAACGTTTTTGAAACTGATATTTGTTGAGACACTTGGGAACACCAACCTACGCGCAGTCTTAAGGCATTTTTCAGAATCAGTAAAACAACACCAGTGCATTCATCACGCCATCCTTGGTGGTTTAGTCTAGTCTCAGAGTTTTACATCCAGGTGCATGGTTCTATTTAGTCTCCATTCTGATTGTTAAGATGCAAGAATCATTGTTGTAATACAAACTATAGCTTACACAAGACTGGTTTTGGAACTGTGTAAGTATTGTCCATTATTAATAGCTTAGTCTTCTAGTATGAATGTATCTCACTTCATATTATAAACAAAGGAAATTAGAAGACGTAGAGAAATTATATTTATTTATTTTGCAAGTGCTAGAAACATATTACTCTCCAAAAATATAGAATCAAGTGCAGTCCATTTTGCATATCAGCAAGTTCAAAACATTACAGTGGTATCAGAGCCTTGATCTTGCCATCCTAGTGGGATTATTTTCAGACTTTCAGTTGTTTCAGCAGTAGCTATGTTCGCTAGGTATGCATAGCACGCACAGGTCACATGGTTTTAGACATAACCGAGCTGAGCAAGAACAAATAAATTGTTCCGTACAGGTTGATATAGAGACTAGTCATACAAAAGACGAGGAATTTGTTCTCGAACAGGTTACTTTGGGTGCAAATATGGTTGAGGAGACATATAGAAAGGCCAGGGAAACATTGAGGGCCATACACGATGGACATGACCATATTGCTGATGTACTACACCAACTTACAGGGGTTATCCAGCAATTGACAGTCACAGCCAGGAAGCCCACTAGCCATCACAGTGGTGTAGGCAGTGTAGCGGGATCACCTAGGGCAGCTAGGGTCCCCACTCGTACGTCCGATAGGCTCCTTATGCCAAAATTTGTGTGTATTAATGCAGGGGAAGAGGTAGCACCGCCAGAGGCAACAAACATTCTTCTAGAGAATGTGATGACTATGCATGATGAGTCGAATATGTTACCGGAAAATGTTAAAGCCGATTTGACTTTTCCCTAGTACATGGTTCAGAAGACAGAGTTCGACAGGACCCAACAGGATAGAAGACCCAGAGGTCAGAACAGAGACTTAAAACATGCTATGAATAAGTTGACTCTCCCTACATTTGATGGGAATGGTAGGACATCCGCTAGAGCTTGGATTCACAAGCTAGATACATTCTTGACTCTTAAACCCATGTCTGAGACTGAGGCAAGTAAATTTGCCACTATGCATTTAGAGGGAGCTGCATATGATTGGTGGCATCACGACTTTGTCTTCCAGGATCATGGATTGATTACTTCCTACGAGACCTTCACTACGAGATTGATCACCCGTTTTGATACGAAGGACATAGAGGTCAACTATAGGGAGTTAGCTCGGCTGAAATAGAGTGGGTCATTAGAGCCTTACATTGACGAGTTTCAAAATAAGAGTATGCCCCATAGGTTGGACTTTGAGACTAGAAATGAGTTGAGGAGGAAGTTATGCTTTACTTGCAGGGAGCCTTGGACTCCAGACCACAAGTGCCTTGGGAAAGGCAAAATACATTATATTGAGGTGGCTTCTGATGGTGAGTATGAGCAGTATGAGGGCAGCAATGAGGAGGCTCAGGTAGAGCAATCAGCAGAAGAAAAAAAGAAGAAAGCCCCCCATGAGCAACCCCCAGTTACTTTAGCATCCCTTTCAGGGATTCCCACATGTCACCCTTTTCGTCTGAAGGGAGTGGTTAGAGGACAGAGGATCGTTTGCCTTTTAGATATAGGTGCTACACATAATTTTATTAGCACAAGTATGGTCTCTAGGAGGAGGTTACAGGTAGATGGCATTCCAGAGTTTGAGGTCAAGGTGGCAGGAGAGGACTTGTTGGGCTGTACAAGGAAGATCTCTGGTCTCACAATTCACTTTGGAGATTATCTTTTAGAGGCTGACTTTTATGTCATTGATTTAGACAGTTTGGATGCTATTTTGAGTATGTAGTGGTTACAGACTCTAGAGAGGTACACCATTGATCACAAGCTGAAACAATTGGAGTTTATGCAGGGTGACCAATAGATGATTCTTAATGCCATGTCAAATGGAGGGCCCAGAATAGTGTCAACCCACAGGATGGAGGCCATCATGAGGCATAGTGACATGGAGTGGGCAGCCCAGTGCTTCATATCCTCCAAACCCACACTGGATTCAGGGTAGCAGGTCCACATTGATGTTCAGTAGGTGCTTGATAAGCACAAGCAGGTCTTTGAGGACATTCCCTCCAGACAGAGGATTTGAGCACGTCATTGAGATGGAGGGCGCTAAGCCCGTGAGTACTATCCGTTATCGTCACCTGAGGCACTATAAGGAGGAGATAGAGAAGACGATAAAGGAACTCCTAGACATGGGGCACATCAGGCCCAGTTGCAGTCCCTTTGCTTCTTCAGTGGTTTTGGTGAAGAAGGATGGTACTCTTCACATGTGTATTGATTACTGTGCACTAAATAAGAGGACCATTAAGAACAGGTACCCCATCCCCTGAATTGATGAGTTGTTAGATGAGCTACATGGGGTTGTATGCCTCTTGAAGATAGATCTTCGATCAGGGTACCATCAGTTACGTGTCCGTGAGGAGGATGTTCATAAGACGACATTCATATGTCACTACGGGCACTATGAGTTTCTAGTGATGTCATTTGGGCTCACTAATGCGCCGACTACCTTTCAGTCTTGCATGAATCACTTATTCAAAAGGCAGCTACGCAAGAGTGTCCTGGTATTCTTTGATGACATCCTGGTCTTCAGCAAGACATATGAGGAGCACTTGAGACCCTTGGATGAGGTTCTTAACATCATGGAGAGTCAGTCTCTATTTCCAAAAGAATTGAAATGCGAGTTTGGGTTGACTGAGATCCTCTACCTAGGACATGTGATAGGGGCAGGTGGAGTTAAGGTTCATCGGGAGAAGATACAGGAAATCCTTGATTGGCCACCACCGCGGAATGTGTCAGACTTGAGAGGGTTCCTTGGGTTATGTTCTTATTACAGGAGGTTTGTAAAGGGATTCTCTCAGACAACAACACCCCTCACCGATTTCACTCAGAAAGGGGCTTTCAAGTGGATAGGTGAGACTGAGATAGTCTTTGATAGACTCAAGACAGTCATGAGTTCATGCCCAGTTCTAGCACAACCGAATTTCTCTCGTCCGTTTGTTCTAGAGTGTGATGCTTCATGCAATGGGATTGGTGCAGTATTGATGCAGGACATGCACCCCATAACATATGAGAGTAGGAAAATCAAGGACAAAGAAAGGTTGTACTCTACGTATGACAAAGAGATGCTTGCCATCATGCACACCTTGGCTAAATTCAGGTAGTATTTGGTGGGTGGCATGTTTACAGTTAAAATAGATCACAACAACCTGCGCTACTTCTTGGAGTAGAAAGAGTTGAACTGAACGAAAGATAGCAGAAGTGGGTTAGTAAAATCCAAGCATACGATTTTGACATTGAGTATGTTAAGGGCAAAAATAATATTGTGGCTGATGCACTTTCTAGGAGACCCTCAGTTGCAGCTTGTTGTGTTCTATCAGAGATTTCTGCAGATTGGAAATCCCACTTACTGGTTGAGTATTCTAAAAATACTCAAGCATGTCAGATTTTGGACGGACAACTTGCAGCTAACAGGTACAAGGTAATTGAGGACATCATCTTCTATAAGGACAAGATTTACCTAGTGCCAGATTCTAAGCTTAAGGCTAAGATAATGAGGGTTGTTCATGATGCGCCCACAGCAGGACATCCAGGATTTTTCAAAACGTACAGGCAGGTTAGGGAGAGGTTCTCATGGAAGGGCCTCAAGGATGATGTCGTCCATTATGTCAGAGAGTGTCAGACTTGTCAGCAGAACAAGTCCAAACACAAGCATTTGACCGATTTACTGCGGCCCCTACCCATTCCAGCCTAGAGGTGGGATGGTATTTCGATGGACTTCATTACTAGTTTGCCGAGAGTACAGGGAAAGGACAAGATATATGTGGTGGTGGAAAGACTTACTAAGTTTGCTCACTTCTTTGCTATTGCAGCAAATTGGTCAGCTGCGTAGGTGGCTGAATTATTCTTCCGAGAGGTTTTTAGGCTGCATGGTTTTCCCAAGACCATTGTTAGTGACAGGGACAGTAAGTTTCTCAGCACGTTTTGGCAGGAGTTGTTCAGATTGCCAGGCACCGAATTGACTCCCAACACCAGTTACCATCCGCAGACAGATGGCGAGACGGAGATTGTGAACAAATGGGTAGAAGGTTATCTCCGGAATTATGTAGCGGGGCAGCAGAGGGCTTGGGTTAGATGGTTGGACTTGGGGGAGTTTTGCTACAACTCCACCTATCATATGACTATTGGCATGTCACCATATCGAGCTCTCTATGGCAGCGAGCCATTATGTATCATACTTGGCTCTTCATGATAGCAGGGCGCTGATTGCGAGAGACTGGCTACAGGACCATTAGGATATCCTTAAGTCTCTCAGGGAGAACATTCAGAGAGAACATAATCAGCAAAAGATGTTTGTTGATCGACACCAGATAGAGCGGAATTTCGAGTCAGAGGATATGGTTTACCTTCGTCTCCAGCCATACAGACAGAGTTCTCTATAGAAGAGTGGATCGAAAAAGCTCAAGCCCCGGCTTTATGGTCTGTACCGCATCTCCAGGAGGATTGGTGAGGTGGCGTATGAGCTCGAGCAATCAGTCGGCAGCCAGATTCATAATGTTTTTCATGTGTCTTGCCTCCAGAAGGCAATAGGGCAGCAGATAGTCCCTTCAGTTGGATTACCCCCACTTGATGAGGAGGGTAAATCGGTTTTGGTTCTAGCTGAGGTGATTGAGATCAGAGAGAGGAAGTTGTAGAACATGGTTATCTAAGAATACTTGATTCGATGGAAGGACTTACCGATAGAGGATGCTACATGGGAGGGTGAGTCTATTCTGCAGCACCCTGCATTGAGATTGCTTGAGGGCAAGCAATCCTAGGAAGGGAGAACTGTAATGTCCCCAATCCCGCAGTAGGCGATTATGGCGCCTGATTAGTCTATCTCCCCCATCTGGATAGGCTAAGGGCTTCTTTCAGAGGATGTCAGCTAGTCACAGGCTTCAGTGGGCAAGCATTTATTATTAGGGCTCATTTTATAAAGTAAAGTCACTTTACTTTATAAAAGGATGTTATAAAGTCACTTTATGACTTTAAGTTACTTTATTTTATAAAAGTGACTTAAGTGACTTAAAGTAACTTAGGTGAGCACTTTTATCCCACATTGCTTAAGTTGTGGTGTTTTCCCTCACTTCGAGGTTATAAAAGAAAAGGCTTTCTTGGGAAAAGCATCATGAAATATTATAAACAAAAAATTAAATAGCTGGGTGCATTTGTGACTGGACTGTTTCTTGAGGACGTAGCCCCTTGAAGAAATATTGGAAAGTTGGAGGTAGCCCTAAATTTCTCGTGTGGTGGAATTACTTCAGATTTCACATTCCAAGCTTAAAATATTGGTAAGACAACTTTTCCTATTACAACATTCTGAAAATCAAATCAACAAAGGATATTAGTGTATATGAGTGTAGCTCGAATCATATTTTCTACAGTACAACAACAAAGATACATTATAGTGGTGTCCTTCGAACTTAGTTGCTGGACCTCTATTTACAGTAGCATTGGCATCGAATCTGGGAGTAAAACGTGCAGTATGGATTACGTAAACTAAGTCTGGTGTTTACTAAATTTGTTAGATAACTCTTGTGAATGGCGGCAATGATAACAGTGCCGAGATGATAAGTAAGGTCGTGACTTTAATAGCAGTCTGGATGTTGTTTGGATCTGCAAACAACTTTGCAAGGACACCAAGGTCTTAACGGATTTGTCATTGAAATGTTAGTGGCTAAGCTAAGTGGCTAAGATCGACGCCTTAGAATGTGACCATGCCCAGACTCGATATTACCCGACTGCTAGTGACTACAGTCCACCATAGCAACCCGTGGGTAGAGGAGTCGCGGGACATTGGGTCTGACAGTGCGTAAGGAGGAGAAAACAGAGTGGGAATCAAACACGACCAGTGGTTTCATATGAACCCGTGGTGATAGGCTCATCCCAACAGATTGGACGAGAAGTTGTTGAAGTCTCTTTTAGTCCTGGGTACGACGTCACTGAATTTGGCAGTGAACGTTTTCGAAACTGATATCTGGTGAGACACTTGGGAACACTAGCCTAGCGCAGTCTTAAGGCATTTTCAGAAACAGTTAACAAGCACCAGCGCATTCATCATGCCATCCTTAGTGGTTCAGTCCACTCTCAAAGTCTTACATCCAAGTGCATGGTTCTATTTAGTCTCCATTGTGATTGTTAAGATGGAAAAATCATTGTTGTTATGCAAACTATAGCTTACATAAGACTGGTTTTGGAACTGTGTTAAGTATTGTCCATTATTAATAGCTTAGTCCTCTAGTATGAATGTATCTCACTTCATATAATAAAGAAAGGAAATTAGAAGACGTAGAGAAATTATATTTATTTATGTTGCAAGTTCTAGAAACATATTACTCTCCAAAAATATAGAATCAAGTGCAGTCCATTTTGCAAATCAGCAAGTTCAGAACATTACATCCATTTGGATCAATGTTACAAGACCCGGACTTGGCTCGGACTTAGAAAGCTGATTTTTGACTCGGACTCGGACTCGACAAATTGAAAAACCCAAGAAATTTAAAAATTTATAAGGATTTAAAACTTTTTTCATGCATCATTTAATATGTTAACCTTAAAGACACAATAGTTGAGATAAATAGAAGCTACTCTATACATATACACAAGTTTACATTGATCACATAAGTATAAATGCAAATTTCGTAAATATGTCAAATATAAAGTGTCACTGTCAAATGCCTACAATATTCATTGAATATGAAATCCATGGAATCAAAAGTTCAATACATATAGTAAAATAAAACCTAGAGCCTAGAAGACTACGACTCAGAATAGCCAATATCAGTGGCCAGTCGACCCAACAACCTTCCTACGTGTACGCCTAAGATAGGTCTTGGAAGATTCTGTAGCCATGATCTTTGCCTGTGTCTCAGGGTCAGCCTCAATGACATCCACATCCTCATCCACATCATCCTCACTCTCAGGGTCCTTTAATGGGTCTCCTCGTGATCTAGCCTCCTCTACCATCACTACTGCCTTTACTTTTCGGTCCACTTGATCAACCTGTTGTGACCTTTTCACGCATCGCCCCATTGTAAATGGAAATCCCCTACTTTTTGGTCTGCTTGACCCTTGTTTGGTTGTGTTTTCTTAGGATTTCTGGCGTCAGGTGCTCAAGGTTCCCTCGTGTTCCAAATGGGAATGGTGAGTTTGGCTAAGCCTAGAGTGAAGAGTAGTTCCCTGCCTTTTGTGTTTCAATTTGAAGGCTTTTCTGATCAAGAATTGTGAGTTTGTATAAAGCGTTGAGTTTAAAGCCCTTCCAAAATGAGGCAGTGAAATTTTAGGTTGTTTGGTGAAGTTTCTATTTTTTAGGGATTTCTATTTTTTGTAAGTCTCAAATTGGCTTAATTTTGAGTTTTGAAGTGGTTCCTATTTTTTAGGGACATCTATTTTTAGTAAGCCTCAAACTTCCCTAATTTTGCATATAAATGAACTTACTATTTTCGGCAGGCTAGGTGAGCACTAGTTGAGGAAGGAGAAAATGGGTATCCAAAAACGTGATCAAAAAGCAGTCTTGAAAAGCATCCGAAGAAGGGCACTTCCGGAAAAGCAATTTGAAAAAGCATCAAAGAGTGAAAAACCAGCTTAAAAGGCGAAAGGGCATTGAAAAGGCATACACCTCTTCATAGATTTCATAATTTGGTTGGTGCGCAATGCATTGCTCATTTCTATGGAGGTTTGAGAACAGGGCAAATAACTTCTATAGGGGGACATGTTCAATCATTGAGTGAGCTCCAACGTTGGAAAGGAGTGCAACTAGCCGAGTTGGGAAACCAATGCAAGTGAGTCGAGTTGGGAAAGCAGTACGGGCTGAGTTGGAAAGCATTACAGCGAGCAAAGTTGAGAAAGCACGAGAAGTGAGCTAAAACGACTATAAGTGTTGGTTAGGCCCAACACTAGTAAACATGAAAATCATGAAAATGACTAAGTATGGATCGTGGTTGTGTGAAGGAATAACAAAATATCTAAGTTTAAAAATTTCAAGAGCACCATGTGTTCAGCATGTGCTCTGAAAAAGTTGCAAAGCATTCAAAGATTGTGGTAGAAGTATGGAGTTCGTCGTAGACATGAAATCTGGAATACAAACATGAGCGCAACTCAACAAGTACAAGGGAAAAGGTCTGAGAACTCAAAATTTGAGAAATTTTGCAAATATTTGAAGTCATTGTCATACTTGTCAATGAATACTGTTGGTGTGCTGCTTTATGGTGTCAACGGGAATGTTCAAAGAGGTTAAAAAAATCCTTGATCAAATGTAATATCAACAGACGCGATGCGATGAAAATCCCCCACTATGCTTCATATGTGCTCTTGGGCGCTATTGCTACTATGGTAAAGAAAATATACGAAAGTAAAGAAAAATCCTCCATCAAATATGATGTGCGCTAATGAGTGCCATTTCTCAAAAGGCAAGGATTCAAGCCCAACAATAAATATGAAAAACATGAAAATTTCAAAATCTTCGACAAAAGCCCAAATACGCCCATGATGGAGAAGGTGTGAAATAGGTAAGAAATGACTAAGTGTGAAAGTCCTTGACATACCTCCGAGTGTGTCCATGAGTGCTACCTCTCAACGATCAAGGGATCTACTTTAGAAAGTTGAAATACTTCACTAGTGCCCATATGCACTGATCAACGCTAAAACACAAAAGACAAGGAATTCAAGTCAGCATAAAAAGCTCTGTGTGACATGTGCACTTGAGATCGTTGGCTGGCTCACGCCAAAGAATTGCAGAGTTTCAAGAATCCATCACCAAGCTAGCAGATTTAGAATATGAAGTGGTCAGAAAATCTTGCAAAATGATGAAATCTCTTCCACGCCAAGGGAAGAATTGCAGAGTTTTAAGTCCATTGCAATCCCTCATTCACACCCAGAAATCTGAACTGATCGGCCTCCAAGCATTAATCGTGCCTAGTAGCAAGAGATCAAAGAAAGTCTACCGTTTTGAACAATATGCACCTTTAGACATTTAAACACAAGACTTGAGAAGTGATTTAAAGTTGCAAAATCCTGCTCAGAGCCTTCATTCATCATGAGTGCCAATATACGGGTAACCTGGTATATGTTACAAAGCAAAAATCTGTCATATGCCTCCATATGCGCTCACGAGCGCTATTTCTCTACAAGCATGGAATGCCACTCAAAGATAAAAATCCACTATTTGGTCCAAAATGCACTCAAGAGCGCAAATTTTTCGTGGTCAAGTAATCATTATGAATGGAAGAAATCTGTGGCAGACTCTCAAATGTGCTCATCAACGCAAGTATTATACTCAGATTTGTTTTTCTAAAAGTTCAAAAATCTCACTATGGCTCTTACGTGCTCATAAGCCAAAATATTACACGGGCAAGGAAGAATATTAAAGTTTGAAAATCCTACACCAAGGTTGGTATGCACCTAAGTTACCGGATTCGGCCCCTGGACCATGGATTCAGGTCTGGGTTCGATCCGGGTCCAGATTCGTGGATTGGTCCTCGCTGAATCCGGGCAGGGTCCGATCTGGACTTGTGGGTCCGTCTGGATCCACAGACCCGCGGATCTTGACAGACCCACAGGTCTAGAACCAGACCCTGTCTGGATCCAGCAAGGATGCTAGAGGATCCCGCGTGAATCCTTGAAGATCCCGCGCGAATCCTTGAGGATTCCGCGCGAGTCCTCGAGGATTCCCAAGGATCCATCATAGATTCATAGTATGAAATGATTTAGTTTTAGACAGATGTATATTTCTCTTATTTTTTCTTATATATAATGCATATATATATTTATATATATATACACTTGAACCCATACGAATCATAAAGTGATTTTTTTTTCATGAATCCACGAACCGGATTCTTGAATCCGAGTCCGTACCCAAACCCGAACCCGAACCAACAACTTAGGTATGCACCCATAGTGCCAATTATACACGGGGTAGGAAGTATTAAGTCCTAGGCAAATATTAAAATCCTGCACATTCACAAGTATGCTCTCATTAGCGCTATTCAATTATGACCAAGGAAATAATTAAAGTTTTAAATATCCTATCTAATAAACAAGATGCGTTCAAAATGATATTACAAGAGGATGTTGGAAATGATAATATGATGCTCGTGGAAATGATTAAACGGTGAAACTAAAGTTTGATGAAATATAATAAAGGGGAAATTCTCCCATGTGTGCACCCGAGAGCATAATTGGAAGAAATGTTTGGAGTTCGGTTAAATATTAAAGTTCACCACCATGTTTCATTAGCTCACGGAGGAGTAGGTTCAAAATGATTGAAGTTCTTATATGATGTTTCAAGGGAATACTAGAAGCTTGACCATGGCTAAGTTGCGCAGTGGAAATGTTGTTTTAAAGGCTTCATTAACGACCATCAAATAAATTACATGGGTGATATAAATTAAATCAAATGTCAAAAAAGGAGTGATGTGCTCGAATTTGCAATTTAATTGGCGACGAGAGATATTGGAAATCTATTCAAGAAATTGTGATGAATTGGTTTAAAAGTTTGAAAATCCTTGACTATGTTAAGTCCATGATGATAAAATCAAATTGCAATAATGGATTTTAAAATTCTAAATTTGAGTCAAGATCGAGATTGATTTTGGAAAATATTTAGTTTAATTAAATATTGGAATTTTTTGATGTCCAATATTTAATTAATAAAACATTAGAAATGATATGATTCTCGAAATATTTAAATTCCCGCCCATGGATGAAGCTTGTTAAGGAAGTTAAATGCTCAAAATGGGATCTTTTAAGAACAATAGAAACTCAAAGCAAGTGACAATTTTTGTAAGAGAATCTCTCCCAGAATGGCAACATAGAAGTATACCGAGTGTAGTTGCTTAAAATTAACCCACTGCCAATTTAGCAGGTTAATGGTCAAATCCCTATATAAGAAGTGAATTGTCATTTCATTCTCACATTGAAGAATTAGAGAGTCAAGAGTAGAGGGTGAAGATTTTGAAGAATTCAAGAAGATAAAGTTTTCAAAAGGAAGCGTACAAACTTTCAAGAAAGAAAGGTTTTTGGAGAGAGAGTTTCTTTCTAGAGAGGTGAAATTGCATTGAGTTTGAAGAGTCAAGCAAAGAGGTTGTGAAATTTGGAGAGAATTAATTCTGTAGTAAGTTGGAAAAATTAGTGAAGAGGCATAGATTTTCGGAGAGAGAATTGTTTTCTAGAGAGAGAAGTTGTATAGTAAATTTTCAAAATTTTGTTCTCCTAAGTCAAAATTTGTTCCATGAATGAAGAAATTTAATCTAGTTTTATTCCTCGCATGTTCTTATTTTTGTTATTTTGTTTTGTAAGCAGAAGAGTGGCAGAACCTAGAGGATCGAGTTTGTTGGGATTGGCCTTGATCAAGAATGAGTAAAGGAGATTTTATCTATAATCCAAGATCGTCTCAAAGTGGAAAGATGTTGGTGACACAACTTTCGATGGTCTTAACATGAATGAGTTTAATAGAAGAATGTTCAGCTACAAGGATGATGCTCCCACATACTTAGCGAACTAGATAGTCAAGAGCAAGATTGTATCGGCAGCCAGCTTTCTTTAGGCCATCTTGCAACGTAGAACTGATTGTGAAGTGTGCGAGACTTTATAATTCAAAAGAGAGAACAATTAGAGACCCAAATGGCAAGATGCTAGCAGACCTCTCTCCACTGACAATCTCTGAAGCCTTTGGAATCCGAATATACAAGTCAATGTGTTGAAGTCGCACTCAGGGTCTACACTTCTAGGATGGACTATTGTGATAGATTGATCAACCACAAATGGTTGTAGAAGATCAAGACTCGCCATTCTAAATTACCCAAGTAGCTGGTCTAGCTGGACCTTCAACGAGAGTACAGTGATGTGGTGATGATGTTAAGTAGGATATTTGGAATTCCACAATCCTACATGTCTAAGACTAGGATGTGGTATTTCATTGAGCAAGTGACAGAAGGAATCAATGCTATGGATTGGGTTGGAATCATAGTTACATGACTCGGACTTGACAAGTTGGGTTCGGGTGTTTGCCCTCAGGGGTAAACTGGATTCAACAGATATATGTACAAGCAAAGTATATAGCAGAGAAGTCTAACAGTATTATATTCATTTATTCATCATCAAGTACAACAGTATTCCATATGTCATAATCCGCCTCCCCTTACGGAAAGGAGAATGTATACATATAGTGTCCGAAGGAATGCAAGGCGAACCGTCACATCCGTGTAACTCCTTTGGACCGACTAACTGTCTAACTACCCATTTACCGGACAACATCATCCCCCCAAAAGGAAAGTCGTCTCTGGCGACTCACAACAAAAGGAAGATGAAGTACACTACATACAATAAGAAAATCACTGAGAAGGGGAATGCTCAAGTGTCGAGTTCACCATCAATGCTGCTTTGAGTAGTTCTTTTCCGGTCACATCACATTCCTCCCGTGCCTGCACCAAACTTGTCTCCAAAACACGCTTTAGAGCTGGAGCCGCCACTAACTCCTGTTCAAACGATATTGTCTCCCTAGCCAATCTGACCTTGATAGCCACCCATGTCGCCTTCTCCGCTTCCAACTCTTGGGTACGCTGAGCCATGTGTTGCTCTACTGCCCCCAATCGAGTGGTCAGCTCCTCCCGAGCTCTCTGTGCATCCACCAAGGCAGCCTCACTCTAGCCGAGACATACTCTAAGTACCTCAAAGCATAGTACCCTCCTACCTCTCTCGCCACTACTTGCATGCGGACAATCCATTGCTGCAGCATCTCTGGGTCTCATCTGCTCAACTCTGTGTTCACAACCTCCAAATCCATCTCACTCGGTGGCTTATGGCTTCCCCTCCAACGCTTAGCTTCAAATTGCTTTCTCACTGTGTGGAACAAACCCAACGCTTACCTGGACTGCGCTGGTGCCCCAAACTCAAGGTTGTAGTGTACCTCAAAAAATAAAATGGGGGTCTGGGGGCAATGCCCCCAACGGGGTCGAGGGGTAGCAAATGGAGCCAAATGCTATTCACTGTGAACTGTTCTTTATTTGTTGTCGTTTTTTTTAGTGTGATGCCTTCAATAACTGTGAGGATTGTATGACCTCTTTAGCCTGTGACTTTCCGACTCAATACTCCTCTCACGTGCTGGCTGTTTGGAAGTGAATTGTGGCACCGTACAGATGTTGTAATCAATGAGTCCAAAGCTTTCTCCCGCCGTACGACACCGTACAACCACTTTGTTGCTGCTCCCTAAAACTCTAGCAACCGTACGAACTTTTGCTTCCCTGTGTTGAAATTGTTGTACGCCGTACAGTCTTCTTATGGTCCTTGAAAGTGTTTGTACGGCCGTACGGTGGCCTTTTCTGCACGTGTTATGCCATACGGTCTGTCCACCTGCAGTCTCTTTACTCGCCGTATGGTTGTTTTTTACTCAGAATGTCCTACGACTATATAGCCTGTGCATTCCCGTGTTTCCCTGCCGTACAGCCTGTCTGTTGCTCTAAATGCAGTACGGTAGCTTTAGCCCCTTCCTGTGATCGCCGTACGGTCTGGACTTTATTTGTTGGAGAAGAATGAATCATACGGCCAAGTGTCGTACGGTTTTATACATTTACTTTGCTTTCTGATCGTACATCCGTACAGGACCGTACGACCGCATGTTGTACAGAATCGTAAGGACTCTTTTTTTTATTTTTTATTTTTTTTCTTTAATTTTTTTTTAAAATTTAAATTTTTTTTTTTTAAATGCCTAATCTAATTATCTTCCGGGTGCCTCTTTGGTCATTCGTCCGGTCTCTCGGGTCCCCTTCCATCCCCTCGGGTGCTCTGTCCATCCTTTCGGGTGCTTTGTCCATCCTCTCTGGGTGAGGTTTCGATTTGGAACTGCTAATGGCCTAGTGTATCTCCCGTCCGTTGAGAGTCCACAATAGGATGGCCCCGTCATAGCCGACTTCCCGAACTTTTTCCTTGAGTTTGTTTTTGATGGTGATCCAAAGGTTGGAGACCATAAATTCTATAGGGACCACGATTGCTAGCCCATACATAAGAAGGAGAATAAAGATTTTTAAGGCTGCGGTCACGGGGTTCCAACCATCATCGAGGATTTTCCCTTTTGATTTTACCTCCTGGTATCCGGGGTGGCTTCCTCCTCCCTAATGCTTAGCATGTTACAAGATGGTGTGAAGAACTCGTAATCTTCCATTTGCCAATGAAAGAGGCCATTCATTGAATCTCCATCATCTCCAAAACATTCTTTTAACTCCAACACCCCTTCGTCATAGGGCTCCATTCTTCTTTGCCCTTCGTCTTCTCCCAATTGCTCTCCTTCGGATTTTCAGTCCGAAGATGATAACTCCTCGCTCACCATTTGTGTGCGGAGATCAATCACGTATTTCCTCCCAATAGTCTCCATGGTGAGTGTGTTCCACTTCCTGTTGTGGTTCACCTTCACCGAGGTGAGCCACCCTTGTCCCAAAATAGCATCGTACCCTTTCTTCTTTAGTGGGATTACCACAAAGTCGAGTACGAAGGGCTGTGTGCCAATCATCACACGTTGAGCCATGAGGGTTCCGATGGGTTTGATGTCGTGCTGGTCTGCTCTCAAGAGGTTGAATGTCAGAGGCCACAACGTAGGCTTCCCCAACTTTTTCCATGTCTCCTCTGGAAGTACATTTACTCCGCACCCACCATCTACAATGATGTCTGTGAGAGTGGACCCAAGGATACCCATCTCGACCACCACTGGGTGACGCCCACTATTCACGTCGAGCAACATAGGATCTGCTGTAAGACTTGGAGAAGTTTCGGGTACCTGACGAGGTTGTGATGGTGCCGTGTGAAGGATAGCCGTCCTTAATTGAGGTATGGTCTCCAGGAGGTCCTGGAGTTTTACTAGCACCTCCGTCTGTAATACCTGCCTTGGGATGTTTTCCTCCGCCTTCGTGCGTGAGGTGCTGGTAGCTTCCTGGGTGCTCTTCCGTTGTGCGGCCATCTCCTTCTCAATTGCTGTTTTTGCTTCGCGTGCCCTCTCCATCTCCGTACGGGGATTCGGATATGTGGCCTTCCTTGCTTGGTCCCTCGCAAGTACGAGCACGGTATTATCAATGTCTATGAGGTTCACTCCCTTCGGACAATGTGCATCATCGTGGTCGCCGGTGTTGGCTAAATATTTTGCAAATCACGAAGACTACAACTTGCAAAATGTGTATTTTAGGAAGTAGTGTGTGAGATGACTCTCTCCTCTCAACAATAGGGGAGGCTCCCTTCTTATTGTAGGTGGCTTCAAGTAGAACTGAACTGTAATACATACAGTTCCCCTTGCTCAGAGATTGACTTAAGAACAATCAACTGAGACAACAGTGAATTTATCTAAAGATGAAATGATACAAGAGCTCAAAGTCTCTTGTCCTCACTTTAAATAAGTACTCTATCTATCTAATTCCCAATATTGAAGCCCAAAGTCTTATGTCCTTGGAATATTGCAGCCACTACCTTCTATAGTAACCCTTATCCCCTGAAGCTCAAAGTCTTCAGACAATTCGAATTAAAACGCTCAAATGATATACACAAGATAACTATTAATTTGAGAAAGGATTAACCAATGCGACATAAGAACACACTCGTTAATTTTCAAAACCAACAACACAAAGTTTGCCAATTCTTGTTCCTTTATTCAAATGCTCAACTTTGCATAATGAAAATCAAAGTTTTCAGAATACAAGAGAATTGCCTATAGTTTTCTTGCACACAACAAAAGATCCTCATTTACAATGAACCCCCCTCCTTATATAGGAAAAGAGGAGAGATGAAAGTGGAGAAGAAAGGGGAAACCCTTAACCACTTAGACTTATTCTATCTGTATCTCTAACTAACTTAGACCTATTCAAAGCTTATCAACAACTAACTAATTTTGACTTATTCAATGCTGCAGGACTTAATGTCCTTGCGGCTTGATTACATGAGACTACTTTACATGTGATACAATTACATATTTCTCTTACATTGCATGTAATCTGTCAATTACAAATTACAAAACTAAGTGTGTGACAAGACAAGACATCTATTTGCATCATCCTTTTTGGTCTTCATGCTGCTACAGGATGCCCCATGATTGATATGCTCAGGTTTGGTGAAAGCATCTCAAATCTGAAAATGAACCTGTATCCTTGATTGTTTTGCATCGTAGTGGTGATTGCTAGGAAGCATCTTTGTGTCCCTCTTTTTCAGTCTTGAAAGCATTCTATGCCCGCAATCATTTCACACTTTCCACCTCCTTGTCTGGCTCCATCATGTGGTTGCTCTTGCCTCATCTACTCCTGCAACCATGGAATTTGTAATCCTGTTTTTGAAACTTAATCATATGTTTGAAAAAAAACATATGCTGGATTTTGAAGAACCAAATTTCAGGAAGATCACTTCTTTCATTTGCAACAGTATGGGAAGTATTTTCTTTGAATTACATCTGCAACTTTTGAGAGGAAGAACATGCACTTGTTAACGGACTTAGAAACCCATTTTCAAGTGATTTTTAATGTACCCATGACAGCAGCCGAAATTTGGGAAAGACTTAGAAAAGCCATTACCAATATGGGAAGAACTCATCCATGTATAGTAAAATTTTCCTTTTGCAATAAGGTTTCCACAATTTGAAATTATCATCATGATTGAATAATTCAAAGCTTTAGGAAGAGCATTGCAACCTTTTGAAGAACTTTCATATCACTTGCAACACAAAATTTTGACATGAACTTGCAACACTTGAGGAGAAAAAACAAACTTAATGCCTCTTACAAGTGAGTGGAAGAAAGATGAAAAATGAGGTTTTTTTGGAGCATTGCACGTATGCGAACAGCAAGTCTGAATTTTAAACAAGGAAATTGGGAGAGTGATTTTTGTTCATGAATGAACATGTCATATGTATGGTGGGCTAATTGGACGTGTTTACATATTTTGGAGAGAAAGACAAAAGAGACGAAGAAATAATCTTCAATCTTGTGCATGATGGGTTTTTTGTAATTGACAAATTGCATATGGGACATCGCCTTGCATCGTTTCATGCACCTTTGGGAAGGATCATCATCAGGAACGGTTTTTTTAATCCTGATTGCATATGAGGATAAATGACATCCTCATATGCAACTTAGAGGAAAATGAGAGAAAGAAGAATGAAAAAAGGAAACAAAACAAAACAAAACAAAGCCTCAAGTCTGAAACAAAAAAAAGGAAATTACCTCTCTTTGATGATGAAGATGCCTTGGAGACAAATCTTTCAATATGGCTCTTGAATCCAATGGATTTCGAATTCAAAAGGAAGCCTCCAATTTACCACTAAATAGGCAAAGAGTCCCATTAGTTTTACTTACTGTTTTAATGCATTTGGACAGCTCAAGATAAAGTATTCAACAAATGTCCTCCATGCAACACAAAATGCATTAAAATAGCATCTAGTTTGAATGATTCAAACAATGAAATGACTCCTATTTGATTTCGAATTCCTCATGCAAAACTAATTAAAAACAACACTCAAAGAATGCATTTCGAATTTAAAAGCATGGAGAAAAACGTATTTGAAACCAAGAAGAAAAGACTTACCAAAATCCCATGCTTATAGGAGCAAAAAACATAGAGATTGATGGGATCAAAACGTTTTTTCTCTTGTTGTGCCCTAAGTGGATTTTCCTTGCAAAAATGTAGCCTTTCATGGAGTTGAAAATCACGTTTTTATGCAAAGTGGGAAACAGAAACATGTCATGGCTTGCCTAGAGGAGAAATCGCTGCCTCTTGTGGAGAGAAAAGCATGTTTTCTTTCATGGAAGAGAACTTGCTGTTTGTTTTCTCTCTTGAAATGCCCTAGACGGGTTTTTAACTCCAAAACGCAGGCATGCGCTGAGCATTTGCAAATAGGGCAGTGCTTTCATCAAAACATATGCTATATGCCATAAAATCGATGCCTTAAGGAGAAATTAATGTACTTTAACAATCGCTCAGCATGTGTATATTAAAAGAATTCCAGAATTCATGCCAAAAGACATAAAAACAACACTCAAAACTTTGCTCATTAATGACGGGTTTTCATAGAGTGATTACATATGTTTTGTTTTGCATAGAAATATGCTATGCATTAAAAATCGACGCCATATATATTTTTAGACGCATTTTTTAGAGACTCTTACATATGCTTTCCTTTTTAAAAAAGACATGCAATACGAATCTTCTTTCAACGCTCTCCCACTATGTTAACCACGACTTGCATATGCTATTCGAAATGAAACATATGCTAGCTCATTCAAAAACGATGCCATGTGCTCTTTTAAAATGGAAATGCACTTTTCGAAGTTTTCAGCATATGTTTCACACTTTATAAAGTGATATGCAAAGTAATAAAAATGACACCCTGCCTTCGTAATGAAACCGCGGGTTTTTGAAAAAGAAGTGACGAGTTTTTAGAAGGCATATAGCATATGCTATTTAAAGATATATGCTAAGATCTCCAAAAATGCCACCATAAGGAGTTACGGGTTTTTTGGTCCATTTACATATGCTTATGATTTTTTATTTTAAATACATGTAAATGTATTAAAATAGCCACGTTTGATTTATGATGGATTTTAAAACCGAACACATGATAAAACACAGTTTTAAGATATGTAATGAACACAAAAAAAAACACCACCTTTGTATATTTACGCGTATTCTCATGTGTATTTACAAATAAACTTTTAAAAGAGATAACATGTAATCGGAGTTTAAAAACCCACCATTACACGAAAAACCTATTAAAGCCTTATATATTTGATGCAAATATACAAGGATGGAGTTTAATTTCCATTTTATGTGTAAATACCCCCAACGTGTTATGCATTGCTTAACGAAAAGTCTACTTTGGCGAGATTTTAATTAACGAACAATGGTATGCAGTTAGGCCTAAAGAGCCCACCTACAGAACGCTTAATTCCTTAATTCAGTGTTCCACTCTGCGTGTGGATCAACTTCCTCTAATTTTATAGGAGTTGTGTCAGTGCCCAAGATTTGTCTGTGACGAAGGCGAAGGTTGTAATGAACAAACACAAAATCATTCAACCATTTCACTGCCAATTGTTGCGCTTCGTCTAGTGTATATGCTCAAACATGCTCCAATTGTGTTCGCATCCTGAAGCACTACATGGCTGGCTCAAGATACAAATTACAACCCTCTGTAGATTTGGCATTGTAGTACCCAACATCTCCCACCATGCATCTGAAACAAGAAAATTTAAAAATCAATTCTATAACTTTGACTTTATCAATGTAAAATCAATTCTATAACTTACATGCACAAGAGTAGAAAATAAAAGTAGAATAAAGTATGCAAGTTGCCTTCTTCCTTGACCATTCTACAATAGCTCAAACATTATAAGCAGCTCAAAGTCTTGGACACGAAATCTTTAACTCTAAACGCAATAAGCAGCTCAACATCTGGAAGATCGAGTTTAAATCCCTCTTGAGGAAAAGCACAACACTCGCAATCAATCTCTAGAAAATATCGTCACATAACACCTTGAATCAGCGCAAAGTCTAAAAACAACTTGTCTCTTTAATTGAAAGCAATTTGATTTACATCTAAACATAAAGTTTTAGAGTGCACACACAAATTTGCAAATTTTTGTTGCATTGCCTAAAGACGACTATTTACAAAAAAGGTGGGAAACACCTAATAGTTGATTTATTTAACATTACTTTCTTGTCTAATGTGATTACATGTAATGTGGTTACGTGCAATTGCAATTTTATGCTTTACATACGACGCATCAAAACTGAATTACATAAGCATAATTAAAACTAATCTAAGTGTCTAACAAGACATGACTCTTATTACATCATCCTCTGTGAAAGAGGTCTTCCTGTCGCCAAATTGCCAATGCTTGGAATCTTTAGATCTGTATATGGGTGAGAACATCTTGCCTGGGAAATCACACTTTGACCTTTGCATTTGATGGCATCAACAAATCAGTGATCTTTATTCTAACCAGTGAGTGAAAACTGTTCACAATCCTTCTTATTGATCTGCTATCACCTACATGGAATCAGTCTTGAAAGCATTCTACTGCCTTTGATGAAACAACAATATATTGGTTTTGTAACTACAACAAGTCTTCATCTTTGTAGAAGAACATCACTGAAACACCAGCCTTATCTTCTTGTATGGAGAAGTACTAGCTCTTCGGGAAAACATTTCTGCAAAGTTGAGGTATGAAGCTCGAAGTGTGATTAAGAGCAATCATAATGGGGTTGTAGTGATGGGCTCCAAGAATTTCCAAGGTTGGATGACGATGGGACACAACATACGAGAGGACAGACAAAAATCCTAACTAAAAACGAAAACACAAAAAAGAGAAAACTAAAAATGGCCAAAAATGCAATTTTGGGGTTTTTAGACTACATTGCACATGAGGGAACAAGTGTAGTTCAAAGTGTAAAAGTTTACCTAATAGGAATTAAAAATTCCAATTACGAGGGAAAAAGAAAAGAGTCTATGTAATTTTGGGCTTTTTGATCCTAATTGCACATAAGATTGCATATGGAATTAAATGTGTAGTTCCTCTCGCAATTGTGACAAAAATCCTCGATTACATTTGTATTTGCAATCACAATGGATAAAAAGGAGTGTAATCGGGATTATTGGATGCGATTGCGCATGAGATACATGTTACAAAACATGCAGTGTGTGTGAGAAAACCCTAAATGCATATAAAAGTTATGTAGTCACAGATTTTAGAGGTGTTTGCACATAAAATTACATGTAATAGGTGTTGATATTATGGCCTTTATGATAAATATCTTATACCTTGGATAATAATAATAAATATATAGAATATATATTTATTATTGTAATTCGATATATAAATAATAATATTAAATATAAGGGAATATTTAATATTTATTGTTTATTAATAAGATCAATTTTATATGCTTAAATGGTTTAATTTAAATAATAAATTAAAGGGGGCCCAAGTCATCCTCTTGGGTAAATATATTTATTATTTAAATTATCCAAGTCGGCCTCTTCAGGAGGTACTCCATTTGCATATATAAGTAAATTGATTCTTGGAGAAGACATATAAAAAACATAACATATTGTCTTCTCTCCAAGATTCAATTTCTACATGTTGATCGAATTTATCCAAGTGCTGGATAATTACAGCGATTGTCCTCTACTCCAAAATTGACTCTTAAGGGTGGCGATCTTGTTTGTAATAGTTGAACTAGTGCAAACATAATCTCAGCGAATTTGTGTGAAGGCGGCTTGCAAAATTGCAAGGTGCTGAAGCGAAATTTGTCTAGGTGCTGAAGTGATATTATCATGTGTGATGAGTAAATTTGCATAGGTGTGAATTGGATCAGACTTACATCTGATCTTGGAGTGGCATAATTATGCCTGAAAGGCGTGATACTAATTTGTGAAATTGAGTATTGAATGAAGTAGATCATAGGACTGATCTGAGATAGATCGTAGGGCTGATCTAAGCCTTTCCAATGCAATAGTGCAGATCGGTGGCACTAAGGAGTAGAATAAAAAAAATCCCTAGGTGGGCAACTTGGCATATATATAGCACATATCTAGAAGGAATCGAAGGATCAGATTTAATCCGGGTGTTACCTTTCCTTCTTTGTGTTTATTTAATTATATCATGTGCTTAGTTAATTGAAAGATCTCTATAGTTTGAACCAGAGTAACGAGAATCACGCGAATCGCGATTCGATTCACTGTTGGCGATTTTTTATGAATAGGTGAATCAAATCGGCGATTCACAGGCATGAATCGCCTGAATCGCCGATTCATGAAAAAATCGCCTGAATCGGCCTGCATGAATCGGCATGAATCGGCTGTCAAGTCAAGAAAATTTAAAAAACACTGATTTTTTT
>MU227205.1:861273-884851 GCA_018584345.1 Thuja plicata
AGTGTCTTCTCTCACACACTTTTCACTTGAAGCACTTTTATACCTAGGCACATATTGAGTAATATAATTTATTAACTCATTTGGCTCCAAAAATGACCTTTTCATCAATATTATGAAATTATGACACATGAGGTCCCTATTTCTTGTGCCCAAGATTTAAAACTTTTCATCCCGGTTCCGATGAGCTATAACAGTAAGGTGCCCAACATATAATACCAACAATAATGGCAACCTTAGCAAATTTAATCAAATAATAATAATAATTCACCCGTCTTGCGAAAACCACTGAAGAAGCATCAGAATCGAAATCTGTTTGCATTGGAGTGATCCTGATGATAAAAGATGATGAACGAACCTGACGGGGTGACTTACTAAAAATAGACGCTCTCTCCAAGATTCTTGGAGCCCAAACCGGAAGCCAGAAATGAAAACCAAGAGCATCATTCAACTCCTCTAACTCATCTGATCTCATCGGAACTATCCCTTGACTTACTATAAATAGTAAGTTTACACCAATGACCCTCTAAACCCCTCGCCAGACCACGAGGATCGCAATAATGACCTGGCACCATCAGTTCAATGACTTGCTGAAAAATGGGGACATTACAAGTTTAAACATTTACCTAGGGCATACAAAACAAAAACGACCAAAACAAGAAAGGGAAAGGAGTTTGGAAACCCTGAAATGAAGAAAGAACAAAAATGCAAATCTTGATTTGGGCACACAAAAACGGGTTAAGAAGAATCTCAAAATCCAAACGATAGTTGCTAGATATGGGGAAAAATGAGCAGAAGCCAATCAAATGCAAGATCAATGGCATATTTTTTATCTTTTCGACGGTTTTTGGATTCTTTAATAATCTGAGTTATGTTCGGGATTTGGAATCTCGTCTTCAACTTTACTGTAATGAATAACATAGTGCAATGGAACACTTAATGCCCGTTTTGGGAGAAACATACGCAACTTAGACTCTTTGGTCTGCTTCGCATAATGTGTTTCATGTGCAAAGACATCAAAAAGGTCTAATCACCTATATATTTCGGGATTTTCATATCGCATTGCACAATATATTACATGTAAAGAGACATGTAAAGGCCCCCCAAAATTCCAAATTTAATGTATTTTGGGATTTTGGGAACTAATTACATATACATTTACATGTGACAAACCTTGCAATAGAGCTTGAAAGCTCCAACCCATTAAAGGAAAAGATAAAAACTTAAACTGAATAAAACTAATTGAAAACAAATGAGAAGAAAACAAAAATAGTATCGTTTGACGACAAAAGACGTAAAAACAAAAAATGTTATGAGGACAAGCAATTTATGTTTAAAGTGCCATTAATAGTTGTAATATTAATTTATGTCCCCTTTTTGAGATGATATGGTTTGTTGTTTGGTTTAGCCTATTATTGCTCCTCGTAGGCGAAGTTTGATAGTTAGAGGGTTCCAGTTTGTAGTCCAGTGGGCCAATTTGCTTCCGGAGGTCAGAAGTGTTTAGGATTGCTCTTCGTTTGGGTCAGTTTGGTACACTTATTATTTATAGTAAGTCATTTATCCGATATTTCTATATTTGGCAAGGCACCTGGACCAGCCTGTGTTGCAATGATGACCCTTGGCATCTTTGTTGATTGTCATGTTCTCAAACCGGTCCTCCCGTTTTTTGGGACTGATTGCTTTAAATTTGAGTCTAATAGACTTATTTCTAGTCAATGACTTCACTTATAACCCAATGTCTTTTGTAAATATCTACATGTGATAGTTGAGATAACTTATGCTTTACCATTGATTATCCTTAGAAGGATCAATCCACACCATTTGGATTATGATAATCTAGACAGCTCTATAAGATGCAATGAATATCTTATTGATAAGTTAAGACCATATCCATTTATTTCTGATGTTTTGATGGGAATAATGATATTTCTAAGATATACTATATTCTGTAATTATGGAATCATTTCCACTATTCCTCGTGTAGATTGTACTATGAGATCCTCGTTGTGCTAGAAATTCCTCTTGTCCTAATATGGAGATATGAAATATGTGGCAAGTATTCCCAATAGCGTTTAGTGAGACTGAGTAATTGTTGTTCAGATGTACTTTATAAGTCGTCAATTCTTGGACGTTTAAGATCCATAACATGTATATGAACTGCACTTCTTGGAAGTCAAAATCTGATTAACTAATGACATGAATATGATTTGCTGTCAATATGATAATCACCAATTATCATTGGTTTTTTTTTCTTCTCTTGACTAGTCGCTATTTATTTACAAACTTAATTGTCTCTATTTGATATTTGAATGATATCTACGATACAAGGTGATTTGGTGTTCATTGTGTGAAGTGATCTCCATTAATCTTGGTATCACTGTAATGTCCCTTTATTTCTACTGACTGTATTAAGTATCAATGGCTGAGTAGATATTAGATTTGCTGGTTCAATATTGATTGCTGACTGTATATATTTTTTGCTGACTGGATCTTGAATGCTGAATGGATATAAAACTGTTCATTCGATATTAAATGCTGATGGTAGGAGGCGATGAAATGGCTGTGTTGATTCTATGTATTTGCTGCTTATAGTCGCTATCCCTCGATGGGTCTTATATTATGCTCCACTAACTCCTCTATCCAAATTTCCCTTCGAAGGACCATCGCCTTATACTTTTACTCTGTATGGTTGCAACCTTTGGATGCAGGGGTCTGATTCGAAAACTCGTGATCTTTCATTTAATTGTGTTTATTTACATTAATCGCTTTTTATGTCTATTGCATCCTTTTCATTGGTTGTTCGATTAGTGTCTAAATTTTGTATTTTATATACACATTGATTAATGCTTTAGTATTATATGGAAGTCGTTGACATGTAAAACAATCTATAGTTGATGCCGCATTTCTTCATGATATCCTTGCTGAGTATATGCATCGCAATCCACCATGTTAACCGCATGCTTGTTAACCCTTCACATGGTGGCATTTTAATTAATATTCTACTCCTTATCCTCATCGATATATCTCACTGCTATCATAGATTCCTCCTAGCCTTGTATTGTGCTTTTCCATAAGATCTGACATCTTTTGGTTAGCTAGAAAGACTCGACACCCTTCGTTTGTGACCGGTATCAATACAATCTTAGGGGATATTTATGTTATATATAAGATAATATATAATATTTGAAAATATATCAAATATATATTATTATTATAATTATATATATATATAATTATATATATTATGTATTACATCATGATATTTGATATATTATCATTCAATATATTATATTGATATATATTACTATTGATCTATTTATATTAATATATATTATAATAACAATCAATTATATACCATTATATTTATATATTATAATATTATATTTAATTGCAATCTCGTTTATATCATAATATTCCTTTATTATAATATTATATTATATTATTAAATAATTATATATTGGTTAATTTATTAACTATTAATAATTAATAAATATTATTAAATAATTATATTCTGGCTAATTTATTAACTATTAATAATTAATAATTAAAGATTTTGGCGAAGGTTTTTTGATTTTTTCGAGGGCTCTGCAAGTGGGCTTCTTCCCGGCGTGTGCATTAGACACCTGCCCACATTGCAGACTCTCAACGACCCTCTGTTATGTTTTTATTGGCTTTTTTTATGGTCTTTCTCTTTGTTGCAGTCTGTAACCCCGTTTATGTTTGGTTTTCCTTGGTTTTTTGCTTGTTGTTTGCGCTCTTGCTGGGTGTTTTTTAGGGCTCGATCTTTTCTTTTCCCTTGTTTGTGTTTCTTATATGGCAAATGATGTCACTGATTATTATTGTATCGAGAGGCAGAATGACAATCATTTTGAGGAGAAGCAGAATGATGAGCATGCCAAGGATAGGCAGTATGTTCCTAGTTCTAGCAATGAAGATGGCCGGGGTGCTCGTGATTTTAGAGGCTCCAAACCTTCATATAAGGTAGTGGTTGCAGATGTGTCTATACCTAAATGCCCAAATTTTGCTTATTTTGAAATTTCATCGACTGAGAAGGATGTGGGCAACAGAGTATAGTCCAACACCGATGGAAATCGACGAGGAGATAGTGAAGAGTCAGGTAGTCCCTTCATTGAAGTATTCATTTGTCCCTAGAGCGGGTCTTTCTTCCCGTTCATCTGAATATTCAGATGAAGATGATGTGCTATTTTCCTAAATATACCATGTATCATCAATAGTAAGAGTCTGACTTTTAACTTGCGTATTATTTCTTTTTGAAGAGGTCATAACTCTTAGGTGCATGATATGTTAGAATTTATTAGCACAAAAACTGAAAAACAATTTTGAACTTTGAAGATATGTGGTTTTAAGTGCATTTTCATGTTCTTGGATCACCCTTTCTTGGACATTTGCAATGCAGGTGCGTAGCACCAACATTGGAAGTTTAAGAAATTATGTTCTTATAGTAGTACTTTATGACACTTATACCAAAGATGCGAATGTAGGTTATCAAAGGTTGCATTGAGGCCAATGTAGGGTAAAGACCAACAAAAATAACCTAATCTGAATGTGTGTGGTTCCTCTTGGTTTCTTGAGAGAATAGGTTACAAAGATTTGTCTCATTATTTAATGCAATCTTATAGCAAAAAAAGGATACTACATTTGAGGTTTGTCTCATCATACGATCATAGATAAACACCATATTTGCAACAAGCTTCTCTTTGAAATCTCTCACTCAACCCTTATGTCACAAGTTTTCTTTTCATTTCATTAGAATGATACTCTAAGTACCAAAAAACAATAACATAGATACCTGGTCTATCATTTTGTATGGACACCAGGAAGATAACCGAATACAAAGCTATAAAGAAAAGTGTGTGGATGCCAGTTAGAATCATTATATAAATAGTCGTTGAAATATATAAAAATATGTAACCAAAAAAAAGTAGCACTCACCCTAAATAGCGGAAGAGGAATTTTTTTATGCAATATCTTCAACTCTATATTTATAAAAACCCTACAAAAACCAAACACTAGTCAACAAGTTTTATCATACTTCGACGAACAAATCTTACTGAAAATTGTTCTTAAAGGTATCGTACTAAAAAAGGATCTTATGGAATATAGGTATCATACTTTGACCGAAAATAGGTATCATACTAACAAATAAATTTGAGACAAGTTTAAGGCATCATATTTTGGCTTATTGTAGAATATGAATTAAATCAAAAAATAAAATTGGAGCAGTAACAAGTAAAGTCTCCAGAATCTTTATGCAGATGCGGCTACTGAAAGCAAATATTAATAAATCAAAAACTAGTTTAGTTGAAAGCATGATGTAGTTTTTGCTTTGCTGCAAGTTTTTGTTTTATTAGATGTTAATAGAATGTATTCAGTGTAGGCACATAGCACATAGGCTTGTTTATATTGCTCGCACAAAGAGTTCAAGTTCCTATCCTTTATTGGTGAACTAAACAGTTATTGATGTGTAAGAGGAGAGCGCCATGGAAGGGGACGCTGCAGCAACAAATGTCAAATACAGGGAATTTTCACCCACGTAGGGTGCTATATAGTGTACAATATCTTTGGCAACCTGTTTGAGGTTTCTACTAAGTTTTTTGGAATCACAATCCTGTGTGAATTCTTGTCCAGTCCTTCCTATAACAATCAATTGCACTAACTGTAAGTGAAAATAGCCAGAGAAATAAGATGATCATTTTAAATTAAATGATATATAACCTAAAAAGATGACCAGTAATTCCGAACAAGAATGAAATAAAGCGACGCTTTATGTACAATAGATGTTGCTGGAATTCAGGGAGAGCCATATGAGGTAGGGAAGATCATATAATTAAGAAGTACAAGAAATAATATGTAAATATACATAAGCTTGTAATTTTTTGTTTGCATAAATAAACACAATTTAAACAATGTCCCTTAGAGATCAAACATTGGCCAGTTGAAGTCAACTCACATCATTCTCAGTGTGATACAAGTAGATGGAAAATGCCGAAAGAGGTATGGGAAGAGAGGTATGTATCTTTTGTACAGCTGAGACAGTTAAACCAGAATTTTTATTTGTTTTGGATGGTAAAGTTTACAAAGACATCTGGATCAATAAGTAATTTAGAAGCAACTTCTTTTCAAGAATTATTCAGCAAGGAGATGGTTGAGAAAATGGGAGAGTACTTAAAATATAATTTGCATACCAGAAATCAACTATCTAGAAAATGAACACAATTGAAGACTACAAAATACCTGCAAGCCTAAAAATGCTAAGAAATCCCTCATTTTTTTAATGACAGAGAATATAAAAGAAAACCGACAAGTACTTAATTCAATTATTTGCTTCTGGATTTTAGCATTAATTTAAATGGATTGTGGAAATCTGATAATGATGCTAAAAACACTTACACAATCAAATCCAGAATCAAATAATTAATTTAAATGGATTGTGGAAATCTGATAATGTTGATAAGTACTTAATTCATTTGAATGACATTCACATCATATAGGATAAAAGAACTGGATATCTTCAGACCAGAATATTAAAAAATCATGTATATAAAATCGGCCAGAATGAGGATTCAACAAAAAATACTAGTCAATATCAAATCTTCCTTTGTATATGGAAAAGGTTGTAAACTTCATCAAGTGTACCACTTCATCCAATGTTTTCTTATTCAATGTTCATATATCATCAAATGCTGATATGTTACTACTTACATTATAATTAACAAAGCATTGTCTTCTACCTTTTTCAGATATCAAAATCTCCACCACTATTTTCATAGACAGGTGTAGCAGACCACATCAAATATAAGTGGAGTCAAACTCTATTTTAATAGAGCTTGGGCAATGGGAGTTTGGTGGGATGTTTCATTTATTGTAAATTGACAACATAACAGCTTGTGGACAACATTTACGTGATTTTCAATATTCAAAAGAACCTGCAACTTTCAGTGGCAACTGTAAAAACAAAAACTAGCATGAGACAAGATTCCAGGCTGCTTTGGACATGTGCTCACACTAAATAGTAAATATCCTATTGGCTAAATTACCACCATTACAATGTCAATGTAGTTATGAAAATTTTTCGTTTTGCTTTGAGGTTTTTTAAGTGTTAGTGCCATAATAGCATATCTTTGCAAACTTATCTCTGGCTAAATGTGTCAAGAACAAATTGAAACATCAGACATGTCGTTGTTTATTAGGCTGACACATTTGATTTTTGTTGATCATCTCTCCTTTCACATCTTGCTTCAAAGTAAAGTTATTGTTTAAAACAGGGGAATTGAAATTCAACATTAAATGAGTCTTTTTGTTTTTTCAAGTAAAAGACAACTTTAAATAATTTTGCTGGTAATGTTATGCTATTTTACAAATGCATGCAATAGCCTGAAATATGTGAAGTTGCCATAGGATCAAATAATCTTCCTAATTTCAGTGCTATTTTCTAAGTAGCATGCCAGTTACTTCAAGGATTTTTAAGAGCTATATCTAAACCAAATATGCAATTAAAAAGAAAAAAAACCAAGTAACCCAAGATATATCTAAATATTATCTGCAAAAAAATAATTGCCCCTAATCCACTCTAGAAATTACCCGATAACCATTGCAATCTGCTGCTTCTACTCTAGCACCATTCTAAAGTAAAATCTCTGCAACCTCGACACAACCTCAAACAGCAACCCAATGCAAAGTGGTTTTCCCACCATTATCAGCAACATTTACATTCCCACCATGCTGAACAAACCATATTACAATAAGAGAATCAACACAATTCCACACATTATTGAAAAAAATGGTTCAGTCTCAAAGGCAATAGGTTTCTTGAAATCGTGGTATAAATTAGATAATGCAATGTTGAGACAGGCTCAATGAGATAAATTTAACGTAGAATTTTTTTAGAAAGAATTTAAAGAATGGAATAAATTTTACAAATCTTAAATACTTTTTTATTTTTTTCAAATCAATAATCTTAACTGATTATATATTGCGTAGCCTAATAATTTATTATATTTGGTGAATGTAATGACTTTAGATGCTAAAATGCCAGTTCATTAGGTACATAATAAAGTTGAAAGAAAGAGCATAAACACACTTTTATACAAGGCAATGATGGAAAAAGCAAAAAAATGGTATAGAACATTAGAAAGGTCTAAACTTAAGATGAAATTGGGGACCTGATGTTAAGTATTTGTATACCGAAAAAAATATTTGTAAAAGACATACTTTAACATGGAGTGATCAACAACCTATCAGTGGAACCCCAAAATATCATGACTGTTATGGGTGATCCCACAAAGCTGTGTCCCACTTTTAGGCATGAAGAAAAATCACGCGGATGAAGTTTTTTCATTTTTTACCCCTTCGAGTGAATGGGGGTGTTTGCTCGAAGAGAAAAACCCCTTCGCGCGAACTAGATGAAATGGGGGGTCGCTTGAACTAGACCCAATTTGAGCAAACCCTGTGATTGAACAAAAAACTAGAAATTTGCGCAAATTTTCCATGGGGGGTTCGCTCGAAGTGGATTCTCTCTAACACCCTTCACTAGAAGGGGTGTTCGAGCGAACCCCCTGAATTTGGCCTTCCTCTCCAAAGCCAACAAATTTCTGCAAATTTTTGCCCTTTGAAGGTCTCAATCAAGGACCAAATAAACTAATCTTCTAAAACCCAAATGGTAGATGATGCTACTCAAAAAAATCTTTACAATGACTATGATTTAATATATATTGAGTTCATTGTGACTTTTTATTTTTAGTTTAATTAAATAGAGGTTGTCTAGCCATTTAGCAACCTCTCTCTTCGACGCTTCGGGCAAAATAGTAAATTAGAAAAAACAAGTTATGAAAAATATGTAGGAAAAGAGTATGTGTGTTACCTTTCTATGAAAAAAAAGAAAAAATGAATTTCAATATATACAGATCAAGTTATAGCGATCCAAGTGACCTTATGTCTAAATTAGAGTTACTGTCACTTTAGAAAATAATAATGTATGAAATATTGACCCAAAATGAATGAAACCAATTGCATCCTTTAGATATTGAAGTTACAAAAATAAACTCGAAAGAATTACATCGTTATCATATTTAAAAAAAAAAAGTTAGGCTGATCCAAGTGACAATCACTCCTTAAAAACAGTATTTTTTCACAGAAACCACTTTTTGAAGGAGAAGCAAAAATGAATTTAAATGAATTTTAATTTTTTTTAAATATATATATTTAGAAACTAGAAAGAAAACGCTAAAAGACTCTAGTTTACATCATCTTCAAATTCCTAATATTTTTGCGGCAACAGGTGTTCGAAAGTGAAGTTTTTTCTCAGAATGCTGATCTTAGTGTCAAAGTTGGCCAAAAAGTGGGACACACTATTGTGGGACCACCCTTATTCGAATTATTATTCAAAGAATCATCATTCTTCTTATAGTCGTGCGAAGGAACTTAGCTGCGTTGTAGCTCTTGTTTCTATAGTTTTCAAACATTAATTGAGGTTGGTATGATTCTTGGCATGATATGCAGCACAGCCAACTGGAAAATGTTTCAACTGTAGCAACCACCATTTCTTGAGCTCTCTCTAGAGAACTCACGCTACAATCACATGTGCTGATCTTTGTAGGTTGATCTTGTGAAGAGGAGTGTCACACACACTGTCGTTGAGTCGGGAAGTCAAGTTGTTTTGGAAGCCATGTTGGGAAATTGGCTAATTTGGAAAGTTAAGAACTATGTGCATAGCCCAACCATATGTAATGTCGGAGAGTCGACGACACTTGAAACATTCGAACCTAATCGTTTGCTTCGAAGAATCTGAAAGGCCCGACAACCCAACTATTTGTATTCAATACTTTAAAAAGCTTTATTTGATTTCCTATCGGGTTTCCCTCATTTTTATTTCCCGATCTTTTTCATTTTTTTATCAATGCTTCGCCTTTGCATTATTCCTTCTTCATCATTCTTTTACAACTATTTACATACTCTCATGAAGTCAATTGCTTCTTTGCTCATTGACAGGTACCCCTTGAATAGAGATCCGATTAATTCGTTGAGGATTTTTAATGAACTGTAACCTATCTTCTGTGCAATATGTTGGACATATGCCCACCATGAAACTAGGTGTTTGGAAGAGTTCGGGAACAGTGCGTATCTCGGATAAGAAAGGCATAACCATATCGAAGATTTTTTGTTTTCCAAATCCCTTAATTATCATTTCTCAGCAAATAAATGCCGCATCATTGTAATATCTTCTCCAATCAATGACGCTCTTATAATTGCATTCATTGATACTCCAATAACTTCGGATGTAAAACCTACATTAGCCAACTTCTCGAGCGCTGAGAAAGTGCGGTGTGTGCACCAATTTTGAATGTACTATCGACAAATTCAACATCCCAATTCCCTTGCGATCTTTGGATCGAGTGAGGAACATGTGATTATCTTCGAACCATGAAGTGGTGATTTGTAACAAACCCCATTCTCAAGGCTAAGCAATCGGCCTTTGGAACAAAATGATGGCATTTTGGTACAAGGAATTGAAGATCATGCTATTAGGAGATAACCCGATCCTATTTAGGCTTTCTTCCTTCATTGTGACACAAACACTTCTGGTTGTGCATGCTTTGACGTAGAAAATTGATTAACGATGAGCATATTTCATAGGCCGGGGAGGCATTGTAGAAGAGTGAAATTGGGGACATGTGAACCTTTGAACTTTTGAACCAACGAACCTTCAAACTCTTGAACCCTTTGAACTTTTGAATCCATTGAACCCATTGAACTTCCGAAAAGGCTCAATGTTGCCATTTATCACCAAACAGAGACTTAACACAAGGTTTTAAAGGGAAAGACATTCAAAGAGGCATGACACTTGGACAAATGAGACTTGACTCTCATTTATTGAAAGGGGGCTGCACAAAGTTAAATTAAGGGCAAAAAGACTGTGAGTTGAGATAACAAATTCACAGAAAGGCTTATTGAGAGATTTGAGAATAAGGATCCCGAATTACACTTCAACGAACTCACTCAAGTCAAACACCGAGGCAACATAGAGGATTATATCACCAAATTCCAAAGGATATCTGTCCTAGTAGCTAATATCTTAGAAAGGAGATCGATTGTACTTTTTATGGATGGTCCACAAGACCCACTAAGAGGATGGGTCAAGGCTTTGAATCCTCTCTCTGCCCGAAGATACCAAGAAGGCTCGAGATACGGATTTTGGGACTACTAAGAGCAAACCTTTTTCTAAAGAAACACAAATCCCTAAAGAAGACCCCACTCCTTCCTACAAAGAAGTAAATTCCCGTCCCAAGGTAGACTTCAAAACTTGCCAAGAGCTCAGAAGGCAGAATTTGTGTTTCACTTGCAAAGAACCTTGGGTTCCAAGACACCAATGCAAGGGAAAGGGGTGAAACCATTACATCGAAGTGAGACCAAGTGACGACGAAGGAGATACAACCAGTGACACTGATTCAGAAGATAAGCCACCCCAAGAACTGATTAAAGAAGGCACATTTGCTAACTTGGAGGGACCTACCCCAAGTACCTTTGAAATTCAAGGACAAATAGAAGGAACATAAAAAGCACTCTTAGACAGCAGCTCTTTTTACATGTTTATTAATCAGTCTTGGATCATGAAGCATGGCATACCTAAGCTCTTATCCAACCCCATCAAGATCAAGCTGGCTAATGGAGGAATTGTCTTCTACAACACTATAACACTACCCGTCAAACTACAACTCGAAGAATGCACTTACACAGCCCGATTTCACATCTTGGAAATAGGAAATGTAGACCTCATATTAGGATTACCATGGATAATGCACATTGGGCCATTCAAACAGGATATGAACCATCTAAAACTATTTCTTCCAAAGAAGGAACAACGAAACACATCCTATATGGACTCCATGCAACTGCTTTCCTTACACACAAACATACAGAAATTTAGAAGATCAAGACTAGGCCAAGGGTGGAAGTAATTTTCAAAGGTGATGGGACACCTAGAATCTGCATCAACTACAAGAAGAAACCCACAAGAGTGGAAAGGTCAAATGTTTGTGGGTAAGCATTTTTGAAGGAGGGGAGATTGTGATATCCCTTAATTTTGATCAAAAGAACATGACATGTAAATTAAAGACGAGGAAAAGTAAACATACCTTGTCATGTATATATTACCTACATAGTAGTTAGTTACCATCAATGGATCTGCATTTTTAGAGACATTTCCGTAGTGCACTCATTCATGATGTATCACCACCTACATATGCATCCATACACATACATACATATATAAGTGCATGCATACTCGTACACATCCACATACATACATATATACACTTGTATATAGATATATATGTACATGCATACTCATTTGCACATACATGTATACATGCACATACATACATACATAGGCATATACATATATGCACACATGCACATATACATGGCCATCATACATCACCATATTTAGGAGTATTGTTAAATGCACATGGTCACAATCATGATTGAAATCATTGATATATGAATATATGCATGCATGTTATGATGCTCCATCATTAGAACATTCTATCATGTATGGATATATCCATACAGCAATATGTTTTATTATCAGATACAAGAATGCCATCATTATGATCCATGATCGGGTGTCACTGCCGAACCATGAATAATCAGTAATTCATGATTTTAATGTTTACTCATAATAATTATGAGTAATTAAAATGTTTAAGCAAATGATACTCATCTCTATCGACACTTATTCATTACCTACGATTGATCCTTAATCCTACTATTATTATATAACAAGGCGATTCATAACAGCCGATCCAAATCACTATGATTATCATTGATCATGGTGTAAAGATAAACTAATGGTGGCAACTGTTCATCGTGCCTCTTCAAATATTATAAAACACCAAAGCCGAATGGCTATGAGAAGTGTGTATGAGAATTAATATTATTAATTTTTCCCTTGTGGACTTTGTTTGCTGAGCATATCGGTTGCTATTGCAACCTCTTATATTTGAAAGTGCAAGTATTATATAGCAGATCGGAGACGACACAATAACACAGCACAATGTAATGTCCCCAAAATGATGACTTAGAAAATAATATTAATTATTTGTTATTAGTTTTATAATATAAACTAATATTAAATAATTATAAGAGTTGTCAATAAATATTAAATATTAGTGCTCTTAATAAAACTAATATTAAATATTTGATTATAAGACTTTGCTAATATTCAGTTGGGAGAAGTTACTTTACGGGATCTTTTCCCTTATAATGGGATTTTCGAGAGAAGGATGATATGCTTGGATATTTACAGACTTGTTCTTTTGAAGAGGAGACAAAATTCGTATTCCTTTCGTCAGGACATCGTCCGGCCTAGTGGAATTTGGTCTTAGAAGAATACGACGGCGCCGGGTGTTGGTTGTCGATGCCAAAAGGAAGAGCCTGGCCGAGTGGCAATTCTTGTTGAATCCCATCCTTCTGCAAGGGACATTGCTTGATAGGGCACGACGGCTCTTGCAAACGACAAGGAGTGTCGTATTTACAAAAATACAGCGGCCCTTGCAAATGACAAGGAGTGTCGTATTTACATGACTCGGTTGCTCTTTGCTAAACGCCAGGGAGTGTCGTATTTGGGAAATTCGGGTGGCACGTCGGTCTTGATTATTAGCGGTAGTGAGCGCACTTGGCAAACAAGGAAGTGTTGTAAAAACCTGGACACGAAGACGAGGATTACAGGTGCTAAGTGAATACAGTCTCGCCAATTTGGAAGGTAGCGGAGATTCTGGTGGATAGAGGTGACGGGGCTCAGTTTGGCTAATGCCAAAACATATTGTGGGTGCAAAAATACATGGCACACTACGTTATGCGGAAGCCAAGGTGTTAGATGCACAATAGAATTCCACGGATGATACCAGTGTGTCAGATGGTCAATGTTCAGCGGAATGACTCAATGATCTGCGGGGTGACCTTCAACCGCGCAGAATGCCATATTTAATCACAGGTGCTAGTATAATATTTATTAATCAATATTACATGCGTTTTTAAGTACAAACTTTTCAGTAGCATAATCATTCTTGATGGTGTTTTCAGTAATTGTGAATGTGGGAAATTGAATATTTAGCAATCCTGCGGTGATTATATTTACTCATTACCCGTGGAAGAATGATTGTTCATGCACATATGTATCATTTGCATTTGTGCCACCATATTAAATTAAACTTCTGGAAATATTTATTCAATTGGAAAGACTTTCAGATTTATGTACACTTGTGTTTGCAAATTCAGTAGTATTCTTTGGAATAGGATAGACTGGGATTTTACACACAATTATATCTCCATATCAGAGATGGCTCTTGAAATCGCAGATTGCAGTCATATAAAGGATATCAGAGATGACATCTGGCCTATTGATCATCCTGTCATAGCAGCATATAATTCATTTGTCTATCAGAGACGGCTCGCAAGGTATGTGCATATTCAATATTGTTATATCAGAGACAGCCATTGATACATATTTGAACTGCTAATTATCTATTGCAGTCACAGCCTTGTAAGATTCATTGCTGTCCATTGTGGCAGTGCAATTATATTTGTAAATACATTTATTCCATTTCCATACATAATCCATTGCTATTACATTGTTCATTGCATATTGCATCATAGCATATTGATCACTGTTACTGCAGATTACATTCATTTCATAATTCTTGAGTTCATTTCATCCATTTTAGCATTTGGAATTACCAGTCATATATACTTTTCATTGTTCTTGCATTCATATCACATTGCATTAGTAAACAACTATAGAATGAATTTGGTAATTCCCGTAGTGTCCTAATAATCAGAAAAAGGGGACATTACATAGTGAAGCGACGACGATATCATCACAATTTATTTGAGAAGAAACCGTGGGGTGGAAAAATAGATTTAAGGGACATTACAATGAAGGCAACTCTGAAAGATGTCACTGAGAGTCGAACACATTATAAAGCAATGATGATATGTTAATAAAAAGCAGCGACTATCATTAAAGACTAAAACAATTATGAGGAGCAGCGCTTCTGTTTGTTAGGGCTGTTAATGAACACAACAGCAATCAGATCTTTTGACAAGTAAAGAAAAGACTTGAATTATGGAGCTAGGATAACAATGATAACAAATTGTTAAGCAACAATTAAAGTAAACAAAGGCAGCGATCTTGTTAAGGGTGGTCCCTTTTCAAAGCAGTGCATGCTTAAAGGCAACAAATCATTAAAATGATAAATGTAGTTAGAAGACTATTCAAGAGATATACAAATAAAAAAAATGTGGAAGGATGCTTTCCTCAGCGTATGGAGATTTAAGGAAAAAAATATATGCTGATTTGAGAAGAAATGTATATGCGGATTTTTTTATGAAGGAACTAAAAAACATTGTTTAGAAGGCAGAACATAAGAGCAGTTATGCTATGGAGCATATCAGAGAAATCTTTTGAGAAATTTATCGATAGATTCAAATGAGAGTGTGAGAAGATAAATGGAATACTTGATGAGAAGGATATAAGGAGGGCTATGGAAGATTTATGTGAAGAGTTTGTCATCACCTTGTGGCAGATTTAGAGATTGAGAAGAGCTGAAATTAAGGAGAACATATGCAGACCCGTGAAGAAAAATAGGCAGATATATGAAGAGGATGTATGCCGACTTATTAAGGAATATATCTGTTGAAGAATGTTTGAACAGATATATAAACAGATAAAAATAGATTCAACAATAAATCTAAGACAGATTATTGTGAAGTAGAGTGTAAAAAATAGAAGAGAAATAAAGTATAAAATCATATCATGAGTCCTAGAAAGAAAATAAAAAGTATGATCAGTCCTGTGTAAGATGAATATATGTGATGCAAAAATCTACCATATCAACATCAATAAGTCCAGACCTAATCCTTCAAATATCTAAGGAGGTAGAGAAGCATTGACTAGCTAAATGATCATTAGAGACAATGAAAAGAGATAATAAGTATCAATCTATCAATAAGATACCATATCAAAGCATAATAAGTAGAAGAACCATCATTGGTTAACACTTCTTTACACTTGACGGCCATTCAAAAATAGATTTAGGATATTCTTAGTGATTGTCAAGATCGAATCAAGGATATTCTTGGTGTGTTGAAACTTGAGTAAAGACATTCTTGGTGAGTGTCGAAGCTTGATCATGGACATTCTTGGTGAGTGTTGAAGCTTGATCAAAGACATTCTTGGTGAGTGTCGAAGCTTGATCATGGACATTCTTGGCAAGTGTGGAAACTTGGTTAAGGACTTTCTTGGTGAGTGTCGAAACTCGATCGAAGACATTATTGGTGACTGTCGAACTTGGTGAATGTTGAGTCTAGATCAAAGACAATCTTGGTGAATGTTGAAAAAGTATAATTGCTTAAGGACAAGCAATTTTGCAGAAGGGCAAACTGTGATGACACCTTTCTGAAATAGGGTTTAATAATAATAAATGATTAAGTAAAAATAAAGAAATGAATAGTAATAAAGTTATAATATAATTACAAGATAATTATTTAATTATAATGTAAATATTAATTTGATTATAATTTAATATTTTAATTATATTATAATACAATATACTATACAAGATAATTACAAAATAAATAGTTTATATAAAATAATTACAAATAGCCATGTAACGAATTATAAAACAAATCATACATGGTACCTTATATGGTATATAACTTTGAGTAAAATAATGCGATAATAGAAATAGACATGACAATCCCCCAAAGACAACCATTCTGTGTTTACAGACATATAAGAAGATTCAAGATTGTTCAAATGAAAGGGGGAGTTGGAGAGTCACAAAGCGCATTACAATAGAGGTTAGTTCCTAATTTACCATATCTGGTTGCAAAGATACCAAACCTTACACCACGATTGAGGAAAGTTGCGTTATAACTCATGCGGAACTCACTAGAGATAGAAATGAAAGTATCTAGACATCCTCGCAGAAGATAATCAAGCCTGATAACTATATAAATAGTGTATTCCTTATTATATCAAGGGATCTGAAATTCTTCGCCTGGGTGATCATAAATATTGGTTTGAGTGATGATTTGCTGATTGAATACATGGATTTGAAGACCAATTATTGCCAACTCTATACATAATGTACCAAGGAGATTAAAAGAAGCTAAGAATCAGTGAATTGGAGTTCGCTAATGATCTGATTGTCTGCGGTTAATCTTGTAGAGATAAAGTTATTCATAAACATTAGAATTGGGAACTGTCTCTTGCATACTTCCGTTGACTTCATCTAGGATCATCTCTTTAGCACGATATTTGAAGATCCATATTCTAAAACAGAGATGATCATCTACTGTGAGGATCAATGTAACATTTTTCCCCGACTTCATTACTTACGACCATGCCTAATTAAGCATAGTATAATCGTGAGATAGGAACAATGGAGGGCACTAAGGAAGGTGTTGTTGATCAATACATAAATTGGTAATGGATTGAGCCACACTTCATCACAACCAAAGGAGAATCACGAGTTACTCATCATGGATGACTTCAAATGTGAAGAGTTTGATATATTGGTTAACATCTCAGAGTGTTTCATATATTGTTGTGGACTTTTACTCAAGGAGTCTACAAATGATTAGATTCTTTATAATTTTCTCTCAGCCCAAAGATGGCATTCTATGCAACACATTTTCTTGAGATCCTAGATGGGATCAATATTTGCCCTTCGTACCTATTCCACCATTGCTCCCATTCCCTCCGGATCTCTCTCTGTTCCTTTAGGGTGGGCTCACATCAGCTTTGCATTGAGACGGATCACCAGTTGGATAGAGAGAATAGGGTTTGCCATCTCTGCAACATTGAAAAGCCTAAGACCGAGGAGCATTTTATATTTGGCTATCCTCTCTATTATGAGATCAGAGGAGGCTCTATTGTCTTTTTAGGGAGTCAAGATCTCTCCACCTTATTTAGATTTACCGATCAGAGGTGTCTTTCTCTTTACATCCGGGAAGTGAGCAGGCTTCAAAACTTCTCACTTTAGCACCAGGTTTCTACACAGTCACACTCTTGTTGGCTTATTACCTCCTTCATTGGGCTCCTCCGGGCTCGTGGTACCAAATGGCAGCTTGGTTCCTCTTTAGGTTTTTCTAGATCTGTTAAGCCCTGCAGGGGTTCTTTTCAGTAGTGGTCCACGACCTCCCAGAAGCAATTGTCTTCCAGGACCTCTCAGAGGCGGCCCAAGGCCCCTCCTAGTTCTTTGTCTTACCCCTCTGTTCTTGGGTTCTTTGTTGGTGCTTCAACCTCTTAGGTGCGGTGTGGTCTCTCTGTTGGGCTCCCCCCCTGCTCCCGCTTTCTTGTTTGTTTGTTTGGGTTTGTCAATTTGTTTCTTGTTTCTTTTGTTTTGTTTCCTTGGGCACCGTTTGGTGTCCCTATTGTGGGCTGGTCCCCTGTTGTGTTTTTGGCAGTCCCTTTGACCCATTTTGTGGTCATTTGTTGGACATTAATAAATTTATCTTATCTTATCTTATCTGAGACTGCAACAACTCTATGTACTCTATTTGTTAATAACTCTAAGAGCAATCAGATCCAGTTCCTATAAAAGTAATAGTGTTCGCTATAAGTTTTCTGGTTTGAAGTTATTAATCTATTGATTTAGAGACTATGTTCAAAGCGTATGAAAAAATGTCAAATTTGAAAGGCTAAAGAAGACAGGGGACAGTACAATTGTTCATCTTAGGTTTGTGAAGATGGAAACCCTTGTAGGTGACATCCTCCATGTTGTTGAGAGACACAATCTATAGAGTATCTTGGTAATTTCATCTCAGAAGTCATAGTTAAATATACTTGTGAAGTTTTATTTCTATTTTCATAGAGGTTTATTGCATATCAAATTGTTAGAGGCTGATTGGAGAAGATTAAGAGGAGTATTTTCTGTTCTTTCATTTTTTCTGTCGGTTGTATTTTCATCAACGCTGGCCATACATATCTAAGGAGGGACGTGAGCTTCAAGAGCTGGTCAGCTAGAGTTTTGGTGACTTCTTCAGCAGTTTGAGGTGCCTAGACTGGGAAACTACATTGTTATCCTTTATCAATTCTGGAGTTTTGTGGAGTTTGGCATCTTTTTTTGGGAGTGTCAATTTGTGAAATTCATGAACTGCTCAAGCTATTTCAATGCTGCATTTTTTGGGTATGTTTGAATTAAATATCTACTGCTCTTTCATGATTTGAGTTGCTCTTACATTTAAGAATAAATGTATTTTCATTTTAGAAATGAATTCTGGAAAATTTAGCTCATATATTTCTGAGTTTTGTCAATTTCCTAAGTTGTTATTTTGCTGCAAGTTACTTTATTATTTGGACTTTAATTTATCATCTTAAAACCATTGTGAAACACAAAACAAACAAAAAGAAAACAAATGCAAAACATGGCAGCATATTACAGGAATTTTCTTGGATCTTTGTACTAGCTAACACATAGGAGATGACAAAGAATAGTAGTTAGTAAATTTCTACAAATGGAGACCCATACAAAATAAATTTAGAATTGTTATATGCGATGGGTAAAATGAGGCTGAAATGCAAAATTTAGCATTGTCAGATTGAGTCCCAACATGTTTGAGTGGTTTTGTTCCACTTGTGGGTTGTGTAGGTGGATGAAATACCTCAATTTTATGCACAGTCTAAGAGGACTGGTAAGGTGGACTTTGATTTGGGGCATGTCCATTTTTCTCTCTTCTAATCATTTTTGAGCACCTCAACTATATAGATATTTTGAAGCATGAGGCAAACTTGAGTGGATGCCATGCAAATAGAATATGATACCTAGATGAAGAGGAATTCTTGGAGATTGGAGGAGTTGCTTGTAGGGAAACAACCTATTGGATGTAAATGGTTCGACAAATTCAAATGTAAGGTTGATGGTACTTTGGATAGCTACAAGGCTTAGCATGTTGCAAAATGATTTTCACAATAGGAGGGATTCAAGAATGAATTATGACGATAGATTTGCTCCTATTGCAAGGATGATAAAGTTTTGGTTGTGCTTTTCCATTTGTAGCTTAGTATGGATGGAAATTTTGTTAGAAGAATGTCGAGAGTGCCTTTCTAAATGAAAATTTGGAGGAAAAAATCCATGGTATAGTGTGAAGATTTTCAGGCATATGATGGTGAACATTTGGTTTGTAGGTTGATTAAGTTATGTATGGACTCGAGTAGGCTTCTTCAGCTTAGTCTGTCAAAGGAATTTTTTTGTTTGAATTCGATGTTAAAAGCAAGGATATACGGGGACGTGTCCTCTGCCCCAAAAACCTGCATTCCCTAGCCATTTTGGTGATAGAGGGATGCTGAGGGGACGTCCCACTGCCGCCCCCTATGCCTTCTAAACCCTCTAAAACACTAGGAAACATACCCTGTCATTTGGGAACGTCCTAGGGATGATTACTCATCCCCTACATTTGGAATGCCCCAATGCATTAAAAAAAAATTAAATTAATTTTTTTTTGGTTTGCTTCTATAGCTTTGTATGAGAATCCAAACAATTTATTCAAATTTGAAATATATGAGAATCAAAACAATTATTCTAATTTCAAATGTACGATAATCAACTATAGTCAATGAAATACATATTAAAAGTTGCTTTTGTTTAATTTTCTGAGGTGTGCAAAGTCCAAGTCTTGATACCATGCTTGAAAATTTTCATTCTTTAGTTTTGAAATTAAAAAGATGCACTATTTTGTTTCTTTGTATGATTGTACTTTAATTCCTTTGGAAATGTTCACTATTTGGCACTAACTATAGTGGCTACCATTAGATGATCCACTTTTGCCAAACAGGGATAGTGACTCAGTTGATTCTGAATCTTTGGATATTGATAGCCAAAATGAGGCTTAGTTTCAGACTGTTGTATTTTGATGCTTAAGACTTTTGGATATATGTTTGAGACGTTTGGATATTAATGGACCGTGGATTTTTTTTATGTTTGAGACTACTGTTATAATGCTTTATTGAAATTTATTATGCTGTTATACTACTGCTCTCATGATTTATTTACATATTGATATTGTTGTTATCAATTATTGACATATCTCTTTCATTCCCCCTCTCTATAATATATTAATATATCTGAAAAATTCACGCACACACACATACTTATATTTGTATACGGCCATCCCCTGCTCTCCTATAAATGGCCCTCTAGGAAACATCGCGGAAACGTGTCTCCTACCATCCCCCCATCGCTGCCCCTGAAATGTTGTGGAACATAGGTTACAAGTGATGATGATGACTTTGTGATACTTATTTATGTTCATGATCTTGCCATCATGGGTAGTGGGACCATTGCTATTCATCAAATAAAATCAGATGTTTGTAATGCTTTTAACACGATTTATTTAGGCCGCCCACATTATTGCCTTGGTGTAGAATTTTCGCAGCATGACCAAAGTAATGAAAATGCATGGAAAATGGTCCTCGTGGTTATTATTTGAGTATGGAAATACTCAACTTAGTGAAAATTATCCCAAATCAAAAAGTCTAAATAATACAAAACTATGGAACGCTTGGTTCCTTAAAAGGCATTACTGTTGATGGGGACACTAATTAATTTGGAGGGGGCAGGTGGATGCAAGTACCAGAACTGATTAATTTTTTGTGAACATGAGTTTTTGTCTTCTATTACCACATATTGTCTGTTATACTTAATTAATATTAAATTTAGCTCTTGTTTTAAGTCAAGAATGTGCCTATGGTATGTACTATTGTTACTGATTTTGGGGATTAGTTCTTCTCAAGACTAGTGTGCTTTGTAGGAGTGGTTATTGGACGATTCTGCAGCCAGTATTCCTTTTTGATTGACCTCTTAAGTATATTAGGGTCAGACATATATTCGCGGATCTGTTCTTGTAATTCTCTGTGCTTGTCAAATGCTGTATTTTTGGAGAGAAAAGAATACAGCTTTATTTGGGTATATGAAAAATCAAGTTCAGTTCCTGAAAAAGTATTCTACAACTAGAATCTTTTATTTTAATCAACTTCGATAAAGCTTTTATTTACAAATTGGCAGATGGATGTGGAAGCATTAATATTGCACCGTGATTTAAGTTGCTTATCATGCCTCATGAAGAACATTGTGTGATGGATGGCTCATGTATATTTCTGTGTCAACATAAATTTTTGCTCTCACTGACAGATACCTATACCTTCAAAGGCATACTTAAATTCTAACACTGTATGCATGCTTTTATACTTCTCGTTCTTGGTGGAGTTAGGGCCAATGATTCTTCAAAATAAAGATTGACTTAGTTTACTTTGTTCTCAAATTTTATCTTTATTGTATTCTGATTCAGAAAGAAGGGGATGAAGGAAGACTCTAATTATTATCTTTTTGGAACAGCATAGTGCATATCTTTTGAGTTGTATGTATGGCAATTGATAGTTTCATATTTTTTTTATCTGTGGATGATTATCCGTGATTTGTGTAGATGAGGGCGAGGATGAAGCTGCATCTCTCGAACATGTATCCAATGAAAAGTCCTTTGAAGATATAGATGGTGAAAGAGAGTCATTGCTAGGAGATGCAACATCAAGAGCAGTCAACCACAAGGGAAATGTTTTGAAAATGCAGATTCAGGGATTATTATCTACTCGTTTTTGTCTTTATAGGTAAGAAGCCTAGATAGCTTAAAGTATTTGCTGCTTCTCATTATTGTGACATGATGTAATGTATTTATGGAATGATTTTTTTAATTATGTCGCATGTTTTTCCTTCTCCCTAATGTTGTAATGGTCTATTATATTTCCAAATATATAGATAAATAAAATAAAAAATTTAATAATTAACAAAATTGTGATTGAGGGTTTCCTTGCTGATAATATACAAATTACAAATAATTCAATTCTTCATTCATCTAAATTGTTGATAATTATAGCGTCGATTAGATAAAATGTCGACTCCACTATAATAGACTAATTATGAAATATATATATATATAAATATTAATAATTATATATATTATATATATTATTGATATCTATTATATTTATATTTATTACCTAATAGAATAATTATTGTTATAATATAATAATGATAATAATAATTATCATTATTATAATATAATAATAATATTACTAAGTTGGTTTCATAACATCTATTATATTAATACAGATTATATTATTATCGACATATCATAAAGTATGATGGTCGATATATTATTATCGACTTACAAATGCCGACGAGATATATTCTAAATGGCGATTGAATATAAATCAATGTCGACGGGTTTATGTATGATTTTGTCAACGGTATTAATAAACCGTGAGTGGCTTAATTAACGGTATTAATCCCGTGTGTATGATTCATTGCATATGGCGTTAGGAATAGTCACACCTATGATAGGTGTGACTCCTTGAGGAGTCACGTCTATCATAGACGTGACCTTCCTTCTAATTACTATCCTATATATGCTGTAAGAAATCTGGTTATAATACACACCGAAATCAATAAGTGTTGTATTCAGACAGCAGCATATCCAAATAATATATTTCTTCATTCAGCGATTC
>MU227205.1:896181-911986 GCA_018584345.1 Thuja plicata
CATCATACGATGTCTATCACAATAGAAGGTCAAGTTATTGTAAGATCGTCACCTTTCAATAACTCTTACAAATACAAGTGATAATCATTTGGAAGTCGTCACTTACTCATGATGTACACAGGGGGCAGGCCCATTAAAAATATGGAGTCACACTCATGACATCCATCATGCCTCATCGCAGAGGGTGAAAACAAGGGATTTCACCTCGAACTTGTCTCACAGAGAAGAACTCATTGAGCATATATCAATTTGTTGATCATCCAAGATTGCTTATGATGAAATGTCAGACTCCCTCTGGGTCTGATATCAATCTTCTTAGCTCCTCGTCCAAAGTAACCTCTGAAGAGTCAGACTCCCTCTGAAAACAATTTCTTGTGCTTCTGTCCTGCAGGTATGTTAGAGAGAGATTACAAATAGCTTATACACTAAACTATCTCATATGGAAATACCAAAGATAGAAGCATACAAGATTTTACTAGCCAATATTATAGCATAAATTTCAAACTCAATAATTCATGTGCATTAATAAAACATGAAATACTTATCTTAAGTTTCAAATATTTCCTTTTGTAAGGTGAGCCCATATAGGAAATATCAACTCTCATCAAAATTTGAACTTGTTTGCGGCAGACACGCTGCAGGAGATCATAATGTTGTTCGTGCTAGCCATGCCAACGACCTTCATGCAGAGCAAAAGCCTAGAGTGGATAATCACCATTTTCTCACACTCCACTAAGGATGGTTCAAATGGAAATGTAACATTGGTTATTATTCTCCCCCCACAATGTACAATTCCCACTCTTATATCGTTGAACAATTCTCATGTCTTCTTATGAAGCGACTTGATTTCTCCAAGAGAGGTGACACTCTATAATTGAAGCTTTCTTTCTATAAAGAGACACCCTTCCTTGAATGCATGCTTCTTTGTTAATGCTTGCCCACGATCATAATAAATGTATATATCTCTAATGAAAGTCGCTTTCAGGAATTTCAAATAGACCTGTACACATTCTGTCATAACTTTTGCATCCCACACTTTCTTTCCAATCACTTAGGTGAGATTCTTACAAATTTGATTTTCACCAACATATCCAAAATTCAGCAAAATCCAACGGTGGATTTGTGAGATATGATCCCTGTACTGAGACTGTATTTTTTGAGACAGTCACACATTCACCATCAACAAACTACTCTCTTACATATGCAGTTTGGCTCTGATACCATGTTAAGTTTTAGGATAGCTGCAAATGTAATAGCACTCTATGTTGTATGTGTTTTCCAAATGCAAAAATCTCTCTTTCATTTATATTGGGAATGAGGCTAATAAGAGACACATGTCCCTTCATGGGACATGCCTATTCATTATTATTTATAAGAAAGGACATGCCTCTTCCCATTAGTTATAATTTAATCAATCTTATAATGTTTCATCGATCAATTATTAATTAAGAATAATATAATAATTTAATATTAAATATTAAATTTCATATGATTAATAATAATATAACATATATATCATATTACTATTAATCAACATATATTATATGTATTCTAATGATCAGATGACTGAAGCTACAAACATTAACACTTTTCATCCATATTAGCATTTGGAATTACCAGTCATATACTTTTCATTGTTCTTGCATTGACATCACATTGCATTAGTAAACAACTATAGAAGGAATTTGGTAATTCCCGTAGTATCCTAATAAACATAAAAAAGGGGACATTACATCATTAGTGCGTAATCTCATTGATTTATTTGACTTATACAAAATGCTGTGATTAACTAAGGAATAGATATTAAAACCTTAAATAATGTATGGCCTCCTTTCTTATTGGTGTAACGAAACCACAAAATGGTATAGTGGATCTATTTTTGTTCCAACTCTTCTTAAATATGAATGGTTAGCTCCTTGTCTTTTATTCAATGCTATTTGCTGACTCCAACAAATGGAAATAAATGTCATACACAAATTTTTAAGTGGATTATGCAAACCTTTAACACTGATGGATTTTTTTTTACTTAAGTGAACAATTTGCACTTGATGTACTAAAATACTGAATACTAAAATATGAGAAATCTCTACAAGCTTGATTCAGTTCATAAATTGAATTGCCATTGAGAAATTTGAGGGTTCTTCGTCCTCAAATTCCTCTGGAAACTACCAGGGTTTCCATACCATGATCTCCTCATTCGCAAGGTTTTTTTTCCCTTGGATCACTGTTGAACTCAAGGCCAAATAATATGCAAAAAATTGATAATAACCAGCGTACCTTCAGTTTGTGCTTTGCCTTGATTATATAGACATCTTGGCTCATTTCTTTTCCCGCCGGAAGATGCCTTTTCAAATCCCTATATATTCATTTCATATTCTTGGCTTAAATTAATAATAACTCCTTCCTTTTAATATTAAAATATTTCTAGAAGTTATAAAAGTCATCATTTGATCCTAATGATAAGATTCAAGTTGTCTCCATTTTTGTGTACATCTAGGGCTTAAAATTAAATATTATTATTAGATTTTTTTCCCTTACTTCTTCCTTTAGCCTATTGGGAATAATTAGGGAATAGACTTTTTTGGTTCGTTGCTCATCATTTAGAAAAGAGACGTGACATTAAATTTTAACAAACCACAGTTCCTTCAAAAGCCAAAATAAAAAAACTTACTGAATTTAGGAATAGGTAATTACTGATTAATAATCAACCTTTTGAGAAAAATGTTCTGCTTATACAGAAATAAATCTTTACTCTTTGTTTTTATTGCCATTGAACAGCATTCTTCCCTTTATAGTTTGTTTTTATATTAAGAATCCATATTGAATTAATGCATCCCCACCTTTGTTATGCTGAAAATGGGAAGTCTTTAATCATCTATATGGAAGATATTGTCTATATTTGTTTCAACTTTTCTGTTTATCTTGTCTCAATTATTTTAACTCAAACAATTCTTTTAACAGGAGAAATATTGGTGCAACTCTTACGACAGTTGGGCTGCCAGCAGTAAGTTATATGCGTTGGATTTCAAGTTTTCTGCTATCATAGCAAAGCTTTTTTTTTCATTTATTTATTTCAAGTACATTTTCCGATAACGTTTTGAGTCATTTTGTTGATCATTTTCTCGTTGTAATTCAATATTTAATGTGAAATCCCATAATGACCTAAATATTTGATTATTATTATCTGCACAAGTCTAATCATATACTCTTTCCTATTCTAAGGAGTATTATTTATTTTATTATCTTCTAGGTGTTGACTTTGATTGCACTTATTATGCAACTTTCAATTGGAAGAGCGGGCCCACAATTTATTGATTTGTTTGATACAAAGATTGGAAACGATATACCTTTATTTTACACCACTCACAATGAGTCTGCTACCAGCGATGCTAAGATCCTTTTGGATAAACTTGGAACTAATCATGATCTATTGGATGAGTCCTCTCTTTATCAAAGATTTGATGTATCAGGACTTTTTCACCAGAAAAGGCTGAATGCAATTGGCATATCCTTTGATGAGCTTGATATTCCAGGTAAGGTGCACTATATAGTTTTACTTTTCATGTAGAAACAAGCAATTTGGGTTGTATGATATGAGAATTGAAACAGGTCCCCTCTTTTATAGTATGGCCCATTCCATGAATACAGAAAGAACATTAATATTCTGCTTCTTGTTTATTTTTTCTAGTTTTTTGATCCATATATATTATATATCTCTCTTTCTGAATAAGATTTTCTCATTCGTTGTAATAAATCTGGTTTACAGTCTCATCTTCAGGAAAAATCATACTCTTTGATGAATTTATTTACACTATTAAAAGTACCATATTCTATTATTCTGAAATCAAGATAGGATGTCTCTTTGAAATATTATTTTATAGAAGCAACAGACAAAGCACCAACTTCACCTATTACAGAGTTTAACTTCTGTAGTGTATAAAGGAAGGCAAGTTATTAGCAGCTAAGGGCTATAAGAAAATGACCTAAAGCACAGTATGCCATTAAACATGTCTAACATATTTTCTTGTTGCCTGTACTTTGCAAGCCACCTACAAGACCCATCTAGGAGAGCTTTCATTCAGTATTAAATTGATGATTTAAATCTGATGAACCGTTTCCAAAGTCGATACCTAATGCAAAAGACTTACTAGTTCACTAGAAAAAAAAAGTCATGATTTTAATCCAACTCGGGCCACTAGCACTCTAATTCTTACAACACTGGAGCTTTGCAATAGTTAGATGCACCTGACTCAATATATGTCCTTAGATGCTAGGGACACACGACGCCGAGTAAGACTAACTGCCAATTGTTAACCATGACAGAATGAAATCATTTTTTAACTGATCCTTATTGTTAAAATTGTTTGTCATTGATGTCAAGACACAACAAATCAAGCATACCTGGATCCTTGACAAATCAGATAAAATGTTCAGTTTGCATGCCCTGCATGAGCAAATCCTTGTTAGAAATTTTCTATTGAGATTTTCTATCGCATTCTCTATGAAGAGTTTGCTAGGTTGTCAGGATAGAGAAATTGACAGGACAGTTTCTGCAAACTATATAATACCAAAGTCGTTAATCATTCATTTATGTCTGCAATGAAAACGATTAGTCGTTTGATACTTATGATGAGTTCGGGACTGAATATTTTATTCATTGTTGGCACGGCAACTGAGCAAGCATAAAAGAATAAGGAACATCGTCTTCTCTGCCTATAATCAATGGTTTGATATCATCTTCTTCAAAATTTAATGAGAATAATTATGGTGTGTATTTGGAAATATGAAGATTGACTCTTTTCAACATCTGAGAATTGATTCTCGTGTTCTATTTGTATTGGACTGCTCTGCCATGATTTCTATGAAGTGTCTACATATTTCCCTTTAGCACCGAAAGGGGTGGAAGGGTCTAAAGATATTGTCAAATATAAAGATAGTTCATGTGTGGTTGTGGACAGGTGTCCAACTAATTTAATTTCAGTTTGTCTTGCTGTCAACTTGAATGAACCGATAGTCATTTGTATTATTTGTTTGAGTTAGACAAAACACATCCATGGGTGGAAATAGTTACAACTTCCTCTAACCATTAAACCGACATGATAAAGTATAAAATGCAGGTGAGAGATGGTGGATGTGGTGAAGTGAACGTTAAGTGCAGAAAAGATGTGTTGAGCATATATCGTGTATAAACGATTAGATAATAATAGTATTTGCTGTAAATAAAGTAATTTTCTGAGTGTGAGTGAAAACATAAGTGCCGATACAGAGAAGAAGAAACAAGCATGTTTGCAAAGAATTAAAGAGGGATTTCTTACTCTATATTCTGAAAGTAGCTTATTGTTGCAGACTGGAGTTATATCTTGAAGAAGAAAAGGTAACATCGTTAAAGGAAATGTTAGATATATTACAACAGTAATGTTTTCTCAACTCTGAAGTTACAGTAAGTTCTGATCTGTATGCATTCAAGTCTTTAGACAAACTGTGTTTCAGTTCTCAGTTTCAGTGTTCTTAAATCCGTGCAGAAATATACTGTTATTATTTGGGTTCAGATTGCAGAAGATTTGTTACTGTCATTTTAAATTGGAATTGATTTGCAGAAATTATTCTCTTAACATGTTTGTTTGAATTTAGTTTACAAAGGGGTCAATACCATATCAGATTGAAATCACTTTTACAGAGAAATTAGTGGGTTTGTTTTGTTGAATCAGAAATCTTAGATCATACATTTTTGTAAAAGAAGATTGCAGAACTGTAACCAATTGAATTTTTTGTAAATTCTGAGTTGGTGCTCAGGCTGGTTGAGTAGGTGTTCAAATTGTGAAAGAGTTGGTGTTCTTAGAATAAGGGGGTTTGGTGACTCCTCGGGGTTGGCGCCCTTAAACATTGTAATTGGATTAATTGGTGAGGCTGGATTAGGACAGTAGGTCCTAGCAGCATTTCTCACTGTGGTTTCTCCCATCCTAGGTTTCCACATCAATTCCTGTGCTTGTCTTTATTGTGTGATGTTTCTTTTCAATTCTCAGTATGGTGCTTTGATTTCATTATTCAATTACAAGTAATTTATCAAAGGATTTAATTGGATAAAAGTTTTAAGTTTTATTTACTACGGATTCACACCCCCCCCCTCTCAGTACTACATTCATGTTCTACAATGGGTATCAGAGCCAAGTACTTGGAAAAGACCCAATCAGTCTAAGTAGCTCTTGAGTATAGAACACGTGGCTTGTCAGGAGGGATCTTCTTCTACCAAAGCACCTTTGTTTGATGGCACCATTTATGCATTTTGGAGCATAAGAATGGAAAACTATCTGACCTCTCTAGGGTTTGATGTATGGATGTTTGTTGAAAATGGATACACTGTGCCTAAATCTCTTATAAAATTAATCCTTCTGATAAGAAAAATTATGTGAACAATGCTATGGCCAAAAATGTTATTTTGTGTTGATGAGATAGTAAATGCAAATAGAGGTCTTGGTGAAAAGGTAAAAGATTCTATGGATGTAAAAAAAGTTTTAAGATCTTTACTTTCTAAGTATAATGCAAAAATATCTGCCATAGATGAAGCAAGAGATCTTAGTAGGATTACAATTGATGAATTACATGGTATACTAACAGCTTATGAAATGAGGATGGTTGGTGAAGAAGATACGAAGAGAGAATCCGCTTTCAAAGCAATCAAAAAGGAAAAAAAAAAAGAAAGCTCGAAGATAGACAGCAACATGGACGAAGATCTTGCAGAGCTCGTAAAGAAGTTCAAAAAGGGTTTTAGAAAATACAAAGAAAAGCTACCCTTCAAATGCTTTAACTGTGGGAAGATTGGGCACTTTGCTGCTTAGTATCCCTATGCCAAAGATGATCAAGACAATGAGGAAGACTGCAAAAAGAAGAATAAAGGTCAGTCTTCTCACAGATAGCGAAGCTTTTCGAAGAAGAAGATAAATGTGCATTAAAGAGGAGAGTTCAAAATCAAAAGACAGTGATGAATCTAATAGTGAGGTATTATTCATGGCAGTTGGTTCATTTGATATGAGCGATGAAGATGATGTCAAAGGAGGAGATATAAGTCTTGAAGGAGAACTAATGTGCTCTTTAGAAGAAATCAAAACATTGAAGAAAGATAATTCATCAGCTTTAAAAGAAACCATTGCCCTTAAAGTGCAACTTGAAGAAAGAAACCAAATGATCGTCAATCTAAAGATTAAGATTGAAGAAGGCAAAAAACAAGCTGAGGTAATTAATTTTGAACTCCTTTTAAAATTTGAAAGTTGTCTAAAATTAGAAAGTGAAATAGTTGATTTGAGAAAAAGAACTTAGACAACCAAAGATGGTTTATGAAAAACAAATTAAGTTTGAGAAGAGTTCAGATCGCTTGATGAGATGTTAGCAGAACAAAGCTTAAATAATGGTAAATCTGGTTTAGGCTTTGCAAAAGGTCAAAATTCTAATAATGTTTGTAGTGAAAAAGATAATACTGACAAGTTTGTTAAGATTCAAAGATAGAAGAGATATTCATATCGACATCCTCCCCAAGCAGAATGATTGTAAACAGGTTTTATTCTTTCTATGGTTATTGTAATCTGTCTAGTTATTTCAGTCATAAGGAAGCAAATTGTAGGATTGCACCAAGAAGGAACATCAATTTTGTTAGTCATAATTCTTTTGATTCCTTGAGGGATTTTGGTATGATGGTTTTTAATTGTCAAAATGTTGGTCATATTGCAAGGAATTGTCCTTTGGGTTTTGCAAAAAAGAAAAGGGCAAAGAATAGGTTCTTTAGGAAAAAGACAAAGAAAGTGTGGAAGATGAAAGAAGGCAAGAAGTTAGAAAAGTCCATAATTGCTCAAATTGCGTCTCATTCGAATAGACGAGACCTTTGGATAATTGATAGTGGTTGCTTGAATCACAAGATAGGTGATAAGAGTAAGTTTACTACCTTTACTAATTGGAATGGTGGTGTAGTAAAGTTTGGTGATAGATCTTTAGTGCAAATTTGTGGTAAAGTTACTTTGAGCATTAATGATACTTTACAAGTACATAATGTTTGGTATGTAGAGAAACTTAACTATAATTTGCTAAGTGTCAATCAATTATATGACAATGGATATTTTGTGAATTTTAATGCTCATGGGTGTGAAATCAAAGAAATTGATTCAGGTTGATCCCTTTTTCATTGATGTCAAAGGGGGAGAAATTGCAGAATGTGCTATGTTTTGCAGGTGCTTTGTGCATTGTTGAAGAGTGTGATACTGTAATGTCCCCTTTTTCGGGCACATTATTTTTGCTGCGTCATTAGCCATTTCACCATGGTCCGGTGGGCTAACAAGTGCTTTATATGGATCAGTGTGATATTTGGCCTAGATAATTTCAATTTCAGGCCAATCAGAGCAGTTTCCGCGGGGTTTCTGGTTACTTACTATTTTTAGTAAGTCAGCAGAGTTCAGTTTTCTTGGCATTTCAGTATTGGACTTGGAGCGTCTCACCGAGAGCTTTCCGGCAAGCTATCACACGTCATCTTCCGACTTCGTTTGGTCCTCCATTTTAATGCCAGAAGATTCCATACTTTATTATTATGCTACTTTATGATTTAACCGTTTTTTTTATTTATAGTGACTTAAAGTGGGAATATGAAAAGACAGAGAAGGAAAACTAAAGAGTCACAGTTGCTGCTTTAAAAGAAGGATTGGAGTCTCATTCGAGATATGCTTAGTTTATGAATTTATTTCTCTTGGAGAATCCAGGAAGCTTCAACTTTCGATTCTGAAACCTGAGGATGGAAACTTTCAGGCTTTCTCGGTGGATTGGACGGAAACCCAGTTCATCTCGGGGGTGGATTCACAGCAGAGTTCACCATGGCATTTCCAAGTTCTTTTGTTATTTGATATTTTGTTGCATACTGTAGCTCAGACAGGGAACAGGACGACAAGGAAAGGTCTAAGTTCTTTCAGGAAGTGATTAAGAAACTTGATAGCATACAACAAACTTAGGACTTGGATAGCTGTCCCAAGAGATCAGATAAAAAATCTTTTGATCATTTCGGATCTCTTTATGAGTTGGATAACTTTCAGTCGGTTGACAATTTCTTATTTGAGGTGGATGCTGATTTAACATTTGATAATCCCGTTTTTTAGCTAGATGAGGAATATATTTCCTATCCCCATGAAGAGGATGAGATTAATTGCAGGATTTGGGACACAGGTCCAGTTACTATAGATGAGTCTTGGTCATCAGAATGGGGTAACGAGGATATTTCAGTCAGATGGGGAGATGGATGGCCCTTTTATTGGTGGGATCCAGGAGGAACATTCTCGCGATTGGTAATGATTCATGGAGCTGATTGGTATGAGGTTAGATTCCCCCCTTCATTTAACCTTAGTGGTGCTTATGATTTCAGTTGGAGTGAGGTTCTCAGTTGGATTGAGGATTTTCTCACAGATAATGGCAGCACAGAGCAAGTTGATTCGACTGATCAGGCACATGGGGTGATTTGAAATCCCAACATTAGTGTAATTAATGCCTTGTTGTCGTGTGGTATTGATGAGTGGCTTCATGAGTCTGGACGTGTTTTTATCAGATTTGCACAACAGATTTGTAGAGCAGCTTCTTTGAGGTTGGTATGGGATCCAGACATTTTGGTCACAACATGCAGATACTGATTGCTTGAGGGCAAGCAATCTTTGGGAAGGGAGGTTTTGTAATGTCCCCTTTTTCAAGCACATTATTTCTGCTGCGTCATTAGCCATTTCACCATGGTCCAGTGGGCTAACCAGCGTTTTATATGGATTAGTGTGATATTTGGCCTAGATAATTCCAGTTTCAGGCCAATTAGAGCAGTTTTCACGGGGTTTCTGATTACTTACTATTTTTAGTAAGTCAGCAGAGTTCAGTTTTCTTGGCATTTCAGTATTGGACTTGGAGCATCTTGCCGAGAGCTTTCCGGCAAGCTATCACACGTCATCTTCCGAGTTCGTTTGGTCCTCCATTTTAATGCTAGAAGATTCCATACTTTATTATTATGCCACTTTATGATTTAACGGTTATATTTATTTAAGGTGACTTAAAGTGGGAATATGAAAAGACAGAGAAGGGAAACTGAAGAGCCACAACTGCTGCTTTAAAAGAAGGATTGGAGTCTCATTCAAGATATGCTTAGTTTATGAATTTATTTCTCTTGGAGAATCCAGGAAGCTTCAGCTTTCAATTCTGAAACCCGAGGACGGAAACTTTCAGGCTTTCTTGGTGGATTGGACGGAAACCTAGTTCATCTCGGGGGTGGATTCACAACAGAGTTCACCATTGCATTTCCAAGTTCTTTTGTTATTTGATATTTTATTGCATATTGTAGCTCGGATTTGGATTGTGAGAAATCCCATTGTTATTGTATTGTTGTTGTATAATGCAATAATATTTGCTAAGGGTTTTCATGGAATATATTGCTGGTTATTGTTGTGAATCATTGGTTTATTGCATGCATTTATTTGTTTAAATCTGCATGAGATATATTTGTGGAAAAATTGGGAAAATACTGGTTTGGGACATTTTAGATACCTTGAACTGATTTGTTTTGTGTGTTGTTAAAATTGTTGTCATTGATGTCAATACGAAACTAATCAGATAAATCATAAAATGTTCAGTTTGCATACCTAGCACAAGCAAATTCTTGTCAGAGATTTTCTATCGCATTGTCTATGAAGAATTTGCTAAGTTGTTGGGATAGAGAGATTGATGGGACAGTTTCTGCAAACTATATAATACCAAAGTCGATAATCATTCATTTATGTCTGCAATGAAAATGATTAGTCGTTTGATACTTATGATGTGTTCGGGATTGAATATTTTATTCATTGTTGGCACCACAACTAAGAAAGCATAAGAAACTAATGAACATCGTCTTCTCTGCCTATAATCAATGATTTGATATCGTCTTCAAAATTTGATGAGAATAATTCCGGTGTGTATTTGGAAATGAGAAGATTGACTTTGTTCAACAATTGAGAATTGATTCTCATGTTCTATTTGTATCTTAACTAATTTAATTTCAGTTTGGCTTGCTATCAACTTGAACGAACCGATAGTCATTTGTATTATTTGTATGAGTTAGACAAAAACATATGCATGGGTGCAAGTAGTTACAACTTCCTATCACTGTAAAGAACCTGCCTGGCTCTATCTCTGAATTTTCTTGCAAAGTTTTAATTCGTTTTGGATTTGTAATATGATATGAATTTTTAAAATAATTTGCTAGGTAAGAACAACAATATTACAAATTGAAAGCAATAAATCTATTCTTGTAACAACACCGAATGCTCACCACACTACTGAATAGCTTTATTAAACCACAATTGAAAATCATACAATGTGATTTGAAACCAACGCATCAATTTATTATATAGAACCTGTGTGTTTTGATCTCCACCAATGCTTGCGGCGACTGAAAAAGAAGATAACGGATGCTTGCACAATTCCCCACGTCAACCTCCAGCAATTCACACATCCTTTAATTGCTTTTCTCCACTCTACATTCGTCAACAAATTCAACACGCAAATTCTACTTCTTCCAATAACTTCACATAGCTTCCAAGATTAGCCGCGACATACACAATTCATCAGCATCAACGTTGATTCAAAGTGCTGGAAACAAACAAAGAATTTACAATTCTTTGCAAGGGAAATTTCATTCCACAAACCCTTGCTTCGAACTTCAGCAATTTCATAAATGATCAAAAGATATTTCATAATGAGTTTCGAAATCCTTAAGTAATTAAAATCAGCTTCTTCAATAATACTCGAAACTTTCAGCTTCTCCTTCACACATTGCATAACTTAAAATGATTATGCCATTAAAGACATTATCCTTGCATAACCTTCTAATTGAAATATAATACTTCATTATATTTCCTCACATTAAATGACAGCATTTAAATATAAGTCATTATAATTAGTTAATGACTTGACTTTATTAAATAAGCTCATAATCTAATTAATTAAGTGAACTTAATTAATTAATAAAATAATCAACCCAAGCCAATCCAAATGCTCTGCTCTGTCAAGACAACTGCTCGGACACCCTGCCACAAATAGACACTGCTAGAAATAGAATTACTAAAAATAGTAGGTCCCTCAAACTGAAAGCTTTGCAAATGACTCCACAACTCCATTGTTACCAATGCACAAGCGCCCTGCTAAAATAGCAATCATGATGATAACCCAAAATAGACACTCACTATAAATAGTAAGTCTGTCAATCTTACCCAAACAAAGAGCAATCCTAGCATCCCAGACCTCCAGAGTAGAAATTGACCATTGGCTCTGCCACACGACCCCCTCCAACATCCCAATGAGCCTACAAGGGTCACAGAAATAAGCTAATCCCATGTGCCTAAAAATGTGGACATTACAATAACCATTAAACTGAAATGATCATAAAGTATCCCCAAACCAGATGATACGCTGTCCCTATCCTGTGAATGAAAAGGAGTAGTGTCAAAAAATGGCACACCACCCTCTAATGAATCCACTCCTACTACCTCAGGACTCTCAACAACCTGCTCTGTATCATTTGTCATCATGCTAACAACTAGAGAACCTGATACCCCAAATCTCTCTCTGTTGTCCTCCACTGAAGCACACACCCCAACTGTATCTACTGCATCTGTCTCAAGGATGGATGTAACTGTGGCCCCAACACATCCATCACTACTAACTGTGGAAGCTGACTCAACACCAACCACTACTATATGTAACTGAACTGGATCTATGGCTGGCAAAGACTGAATCTGCTCCAACTCCACATCACCTCTCCCAACTACAACTACGACTCTTGAAGAGCCAACTGAGTGCCCTCTAAAACCTCAAAAGTCATTGTGAGCTCCTGAGTAAGCTCGCTCACCTCCTCCTCTTTGTCCATCAAAGCCTCATATGTCGTACTTCCCCACTCAACTAGGTAATCTCGGTCAGCTACCAACTGTAAATAATCCTGTCTCAAAATCCTGACAGCCTCCCGCAAGGAATGAATCTCTGTCAGGGAAAGGTAAGCACCACCGTGCTCATCTGCCATAGGAGCACCCCAACCATAAACAACCAACAACTAATGAGCGGCAACGAAATGCTCGAGAGTAGAAGTAATGTCTCTCTCACTGACTCTCAACTGACTGTCACGTGATTACTTTGCACAACGGGTCTCCTATGCACAAACTCAACTACACTGCCCATACTATGGAAGGAAGTTGTATCCAACAAACTCCCCTCAAGATCACCGAATCTCTTTGTACTGTCATCCGAGCACACATCTACAAACTGAGTACTGACATCGGACTCATCCTCATCTACCCCCGAGGAAGCTGCTGCTAAATCTAACTCATCACAATCCTCAGCTACCTCGTCCTCTGTAACCGAATGACCATCCAGATCCTAGGACCCATCCTCTTTCACTAACAACTCAGAGTCCTCCCCCAAGGTCTGATAAATCAAACATGACTCGCTACAAATAGAGTCATCCTTATGTGTCACTGAAGAAATAACCTCATCTAAAGGAATGGAAGCTTTGGCTAAAACAAACTCTTGCCACTCATATGCTTCCCCATCCTCATCCATGAGTCCTTGCAGAAAACGATCTTGGAACCCATCACCACCGAATGACAACGCTGAGTCAATACCCAATGTCAGATATAGAAAACCAAACACACTGCAGCCCACATCATCCTCACACTCAACATCAAAGGTATCCGCGATGCTAGTATCAACATCCTCTATCTGAGACCCCTCTGCTATCTCTGGTTGCATACATGACTCAATGTCCTCACGTGAATCCTCTACGCTGTGGCATGAACCTATGTCACTTGACTCATCTGTACCACTCCACTCCTGAGTGTCATCACTGAGTGAATCCATGCTTACATCCTCAGTACAGGAAAAGACCGCAGTCTCCTGTACTGACTCCACACTATGACAACTATCATAAACATCCTAGCTGTCAGACCTCAAATACTCCTCGCAGTCCTCAAAAATAACTCCATCATACATGGTGTCACAGTCCCTAGTGGTATCTACAACATCCTCCACTCTCACAGCATCCATGGCATCAACAACAGGCTCAAATAAAAGTGTGGTGTCTAGAAAATCAGACTCTGTATTGCTGATATTGCTACCAACTGATGCAAGACTGCCATCAATGGCAGTAGACATGTCACTAGCCTGATCCGTGTCACCAACTCTGGTAGGCTCAGGATGCTGAAACTCAGTACCACTAACTGCCAACAAGTCAGGCACATCCGCATGTCCCTGTAACGAATCTCCACCCTCTGGTGTGCAAACAGGACTAGTGGTTGGTCCACTAAGTACAGGAACATCACCCCCAAAATTAGCAGCTGCTGAAAACTCATCATGGAGATTTCTAGATGTCTCACCTGTATAATACTCACGTCTCTCCTCATATCTTCTCTGAGAAGAGGACCTACTGAGCAAAGAAACTAAATAATCTGCTTCCCTATCGACAGTTGCCGGATTTAAAAGTGGCGCATTTAATCTTTCTAAAGTTTGCCTTTGTTTCTCCATATCCTTAACTAAGGCATTTGTTTGTTTTCTTAATTCAAACAAACTGTCTAACTTGTTTCTATGAGTACTAGATTTCCTGTGTTTGTCCATGACTACAAAAAAAACCAGAGTGTCGATTAGTCAAGTCAAACAATCAAGCCCAATAAATATCACCCCCACAGGATGGCAGGAAAACTGCTCTGATACCACTGTAAAGAACATGCCTCGCCCCATCTCTGAATTTGCTTGCAAAATTTTAATTCGTTTTGGATTTGTAATATGATATGAATTTTTAAAATAATTCGCTAGGTAAGAACAACAATATTACAAATTGAAAGCAATAAATCTATTCTTGTAACAACACCAAATTCTCACCACACTATTGAATAGCTTTATTAAATCACAATTGAAAATCATACAATGCGATTTGAAACCAACGCATCAATTTATTATATAGAACCTGTGTGTTTTGATCGACACCAATGTTGGCCGCGGCTGAAAACGAAGATAACAAATGCTTGCACAATTCCCCACGTCAACCTCCAGCAATTCACACATCCTTTAATTGTTTTTCTCCACTCTACATTTGTCAACAAATTCAACATGCAAATTCTACTTCTCCCAATGGCTTCACACAGCTTCCAAGATCAACCGCAACATACACAAATCATCAGTATCAACGTTGATTCAAAGTGCTGGAAACAAACAAAGAATTTACAATTCTTTGCAAGGTAAATTTCATTCCACAAACCCTTTTTTCGAACTTCAGCAATTTCATATATGATCAAAAGATATCTCATAATGAGTTTCGAATCCTTAAGTATGTTGGCTAAAATTTTTGTGAGCCACTAAGACTACACCTTACAAAATTGTAACTTTAGGCAACGGTATAATGAGATAAATCTCTCCTCTCAGCAATAGGGGAGGCTCCCTTCTTACCGCAGGTGGCTTCAGTAGGATTTCAACTGTAATTGGATAAGAGTGATACTTTCAGTTGTAGTGCTATGGATAAACTGGCAAGATTCGGAGTTGCTCTGAGTCAACTGCAGAAAGATTTAGGTGGATGCAATGGTGCGATCTCCAAAGCGGCAAGTGTTGCGCGTAAAACCTTAAACATAGCTCAACACACGAGAGCACCTGATCCAACCTTTGTTCATAAGTCTCTTACTCAGTTTGAGACTTGTATTAATTTCCTTTGAAGGTGTTGTTGCAACACTTAGTTTTAGAAGTGTAGAATCTTTGACAGATTGCACGAAAATATGTAAAAGCATTCTCA
>MU227205.1:912901-943324 GCA_018584345.1 Thuja plicata
GAAACTTTCAGCTTCTCCTTCACACATTGCATAACTTAAAATGATTATGCCATTAAAGACATTATCCTTGCATAACCTTTTAATTGAAATATAATACTTCATTATATTTCCTCACATTAAATGACATGGCATTTAAATATAAGTCATTATAATTAATTAATGACTTGACTTTATTAAATAAGCTCATAATATAATTAATTAATTGAACTTAATTAATTAATAAAATAATCAACCCAAGCCAATCCAAATGCTCTGCTCTGTCAAGACAATTGCTCGGGGACCCTGCCACAAATAGACACTGCTAGAAATAGACTTACTAAAAATAGTAAGTCCCTCAAACTGAAAGCACTACAAAGGAATCCACAACTCCATTGTTACCAATGCACAGGCACCCTGCTAAAAATAGCAATCATGACGATCACCCAAAATAAACACTTACTATAAATAGTAAGTCTGTCAATCTGACCCAAACAAAGAGCAATCCTAGCATCCCAGGCCTCCAGAGTGGAAACTGACCACTGGCTCAGCCACACGACCCCCTCCGACATCCCGATTAACCTACGAGGGTCACAGAAATAAGCTAATCTCATGTGCCTAAAAACAAGGACATTACAATAACCATTAAACTGACATGATCATAAAGTATAAAAAGCAGATGGAAGATGGTGGATGTGGTGAAGTGAACTTTAAGTGCAGAAAAGATGTGTTGAGCATATATCATGTATAAACAACTAAGTTGCCGGTTCGGATTCCGGTTCGTATGCGGGTTCGAGATTCGGGTTCGAAATTCGTCCCTACCAGATATATGTTTATAAATTAAAAATATATGTTTATAAATTAATTTAACATTATAAATATTTTTATATATATAAAAATATAAATTAAGAATATATATTTATAAATTAATGCAAAGAAACAACATAATATATCAATCTAATTAATAAAATTATTAAATACGATAAAGAATGAACAAATTAAATTTAATGAAGCGACACCCATAGTCGCGGCTTTCCCCGGGCTATATAATGCGAGAAGGAAGAGATCATGTTATATCGGAAGGAAGACATCCTTATTTGTAATTGAAGGTCTTTAGATGGAGTGTGCGTTTGAATGCGGATGTGTGTGCGTTTGGATGCGGATGCGTTTGGATCCTCTCTAATTCAACTTTGTTTGATTCTTCGTAAAATCCGATTTGCTTTTCAAGCACCTGTCAATTCATTCTGCCCACCGTAATTCATTCTGCCCACTGAGTTCGTGACTGAAGATAAACAACGAATTTGGATCGAATTCGAACCGAATTCGAATTCCATGCGAATCGAATGTCGAATTCCTCCCTCCTGGAGCGAATATGGTAACTTAGATAAACAATTAGATAATTATAGTATATGCTGTAAATCAAGTAATTTTCTGAGTGTGTGTGAAAACATAAATGCCGATACAGAGAAGTAGAAACAAGCATGTTTGTCAAGAATTAAAGAGAGATTTCTTACTCTATATTCTGAAGGTAACTTATTGTTGCAGACTGAAGTTATATGTTGAAGAAGAAAAGGTAACATCTTTAAAGGAAATGTCAGGTATATGACAACAGTAATTTTTTCTCAAGTCTGAAGTTACAGTAAGGTGTAATCTTTAAGCATTCAAGTCTTTAGACAAATTGTCTTTCAGTTATTAGTTGCAGTATTCTTAAATCAGTACAGAAATATACTGTTATTATTTGGGTTCAGATTTCAGAAGATTTGTTGCTGTCATTTTAAATTGAAATTGATATGCACAAATTATTCTCTTGATATGTTTGTTTGAATTCAGTTTACAAAGGGGTCAATACCATATCAGATTGAAATCACTTTTATAGAGAAATTAGTGGGATTGGTTTTCAGAAATCTTTGATCATACATTTTTGTAAAAGAAGATTGCAGAACTGTAACCAATTGAAATTTTTATAAATTCTGAGTTGGTGCGCAGGCTGTTTGAGTAGGTGCTTAAATTGTGAAAGAGTTGGTGTTCTTAGAATAAGGGGGTTTTGTGACTCCTTAAGGTTGGCGCCCTTAAACATTGTAATTGGATTAATTTGTGAGGCTGGATTCGGATGGTAGATCCTAGCAATATTTCTCACTGTGGTTTTTCCCATCCTGGGTTTCCACGTTAATTTCCATGCATTGTCTTTATTGTGTGATGTTTCTTTTCAGTTCTTAATTTCGTGCTTTCATTTCAGTATTTGGTTAGAAGTAATTTATCAAAGGATTTAATTGGATAAAATGAAGTTTTATCTTCTACTAATTCAACNCTTAGTAGTAAATCCGTGTTCTACACTTCTTATAACTGTATATATTCATTTCTGATCTTTATAGTGGTCTTGTACTGCTGGATTTAAGTTCATCCTCTATCCATTCAACAATGTAGGTAAACCAGCCAGGATCATCTTCCTTCGTTTTTGATCACGAGAGTTCTCATTCTTTGTCTTTTGGTTCGTTGTAACTAGATTATAGTTCAAAAACTAATGGACTTGGCAATAACTTAGCAAACCCAAGATTTTCAAAATCTGGGATTCGCAAAGTTGCCAAATATAAAAAGACAAATAAATGTAAAAATAGTCTTAAAAAACATGCATACTACTGAATTTAGAGAGCATGCTAGTAGTTTCCTTCATATGCAGATCAAAACCATTGATTAAAAAAAAAGTTCAATACATATCATGTTTCAATATAAATAAAAATTACAAATCATAATCTCAATGTTCATAATCTATAAATTTCTTTTATGATTAAATCTCAAATAAGGTTGTGTGGGCGTCCTTGAACTTGATGGTAGTGTTGCAGGTTCTTTCTAAGAAACAATATCATCCTCAAAAGTAGCGTTGAGCATAGAACATGATGTGAATGCAATGAACCCACCAACCATTGATGATCCACCTTCTGCCTCATAAATGATACTAGCCATTCCATTTTCTTCTTCTCCAAACCAGCTAACGATTAGTAGTTGAAATGTCCCACCCTAATCTGGAACACTATAAAACACAAACTTTTTTTTTTTCTTTTCTATTCTGATTTGTAGATGAACTTGTAACAAATACACCAAAAACAAATTCACAAATTGATTTAATGAATACTCAAAAAGCTATATCAGCTATAAATGTTATATATGAATGGAAATACCAAACAACCACTTTCAGCAATATTTTCTAGATTTAATTTCAGATCTAAAATCACAAGTTTTGATGTGAATTAGAGAGACCCAGATCAAGAAAAACATCAATTTCTAACATACCCAGAAAATATCTTCTAAATCTTGATGAAGAAAGGCTCCCAAACAACAGTCTCGTAGGTTTAAGACACTAAGCTAACAGCCACTTAGGTTACTCATAAATTTATTTTCTATACTAGGCACCAAGGAAGGGTAGAAATTAAAATAATGCTTCGAGAACCAAGTATTTTCTCCTTAGAAACCCACGCCCAAAAAGTGAGTTGTACAGATCCCTAGAGGGCTGCTATTTGCTGGTAAAAATCTCACACCCCTGAAAACTATCAAAAAGACTATCTCCTTCACTATCAAAGGGAAAAAACTTAGAAAATACACCAACCAGCATTGAGAATGGATTCTCCCAAGCTCCCAAATGATGCCCAGCTGGGTTGGCCTAGTAAGAAAGTAGCTCACTCAGAAATTTCTGCAAAAAACACTTCAAAACTGATTTTCAAGCTCAAATGAAACCCTTTGAAGCAGGATTTCCTTCCACACCCTTAGTAGATTTTTCAATACTATAGATCTGACAACCCATGGAGGTTTTCATCTCAACAAGCTGCTCCAAACCCTCAAGCTTAGCCAAGTTCCTCTGAAGAGGCAAAGAGAAATAATCAACAAAAAATATGCCTAAAATGACTCCAAGTTGCCTTTATAAGCATCCTTCATTTTCCTGCATCCTAATTAGGTTTTCTCCATTTTAGGGTTTCCTTTTATATGTGCTCTTTTAATGTAATGTCTAAAGTTGTTTTGACTTCTAATCTCTCTTTTAATGACCCCTCTTTGTCTAAGGAAGGCGCCCAGCTCATAGCTCCTTTTTTCTCGCTCCAAGAAAGGCACCGACTCGTAGCTTCTCTCTCTCTCTCTAAACACATACTATATGCATTTTTTGAGAGTATTCCCTAGGATAAAATATTGTTTGTAATTTGGCAACTTAAAATATTTCAAAGTAATAACTGATACCTCCCATTCTGTTCTTGCAAGTTGTCTGAAGCAAGAGGGAACCAAATAATTCATGGATCCTCTATCTATCCTATTAGTCTACGAGGACCTAGTGATAGATAACCTTGAATAACTAATTCTGGCTAAGAAGGGGATATTACAGTCCGTCCTACCCAAAATTGCTTACCCACAAGCAATTACATATGCCAACTTTGCAGTAAGTCCAAATACTCCAATCAATACCGGATCCCAAACTAATCTAGAACTTCGGTAGGTCTTCCCTTGTACATCTCCTTTAAACTTTCGCTACTCCACTCTGATAAAAACATCACTATGCCTCAAATTGTGAAACAACGCATCATGATCCCAATGAAGTACCATACCAAACATACCAATTCCAAGATCCCAAATCATCACGATGTCATATTCATCAAATATGAGAGGATAGAAATACCTCGAAGAGCTATTAGCATACAACTCTCCTACGCTAGATGATCTCACATGGATGTGAATACTATGATTCAAATGCATTATATCTATATGGTATTCCTTTGGTGATGCCTTTCTAAATTGCCAGTTAATAAAATAATTAAACACAATTGTCCAGCAGCATTATACACTAAGTAGTTTTCTCGAAAGTAAATACAAATATATATCAATGTTACCTTTATGTTGCCTAAAATTAGTAGTTTTTCATTATCACTAGTACCATACAATTAAAAGTAATGTTCTGCTTAACTTAGTCATGCTGTAAAATTTCTTGACTTTCTTTTACATCAAAGTTTAAAACATTCGTCTTCTAAACATTTTTTCCTTACCAAGAGTGTATTTTTGTTATGCACTTGCAGTATTATGTTTTGCAGCTAATCTGATGTTTGAGAATGATGTGCATGGTTTACACGAGTTGTATGAGTTTTAATATGCTTGTTTACCTTGGTTTACATGAGTTGTATGAGTTTTTATATGCATGTTTACCTTGTATTTATTGCTGCCTTTCTTTGACGTCTGTGATTTCTTATGCATATGTACCGGTGCTTTCAAGTAGGTAAGAGCATAGTTGAAAAATATGCCAAAAGCAAAAGCTCGCCAAGGCCTAAAACAGCAAACTCAGCAACTTCAATTTTTTTTTTAAAATTAGCATAAGATTTTTTCTGCAAAATTCAATGAGATGCATCCAATAAGTCAATTAATGAGTACATAAAAGAAACAGGCCAAGTCTAGATATATTTGATTGATTTACGTGCAAATTGGGTACAAATTGGCATCCATGTGTGGAATGCTGATGGCTGGTAGCCAGATAGTCTGAAGCAAAATTAAAATAGCAAATTGTTTTTGTAAAACTAAAAGTAAATACAACATCAAAACATTTTACATCTTCCTCTCACAACTCTAGTTCGTTGTAGCCGCGCCTCCTCATTCGGCACGACAGGCTGCGGCTCGACCTCCATCCTAGATGCAAGTGTTGTTGGCACTAGCAATGGCTCCTCCTCATCGTCTACAATGTCATCCAATGTGAATCCAAATCCACAACAGCCCGCCTCTCCAAATCATAGATGTCTTCCTCAATAAACAATGGAGGTTTCTCTTGCGCTATACAATCATTGTAAGGACATATATCATCCAAATCAATTTGGACCACCTGATATTTTATCTACCTTGCTTGTGCACAACCGAAGATTATATTGCACAAAGCCAAGGTCAGTGAGCCATTTCCTAGCTAACTGATTCCTCTTCTTTGTGTGGATCGCCTCGCACAAGCCCCAATTGCACTTACAACTGGATGAACTACAAATCTTTGCTCCTTGGTGCAAAATCACTTCAAATGACCTTGTCGAAGGTTGGGAGGGTGTTTTTTCACTGGAGGAGCAAGATAAATCAGTAAAAATGAAATTAGAAAGAGTTTTTTTTGCATCCCAGGCATTACATTCTTCTGCTGCTTGGCAAAAACTCGACGAGTTTTCGGCAGAAATACTTGCCATGCAAAAACCTTGCGAGTTTTAAAAAATTCACCTAGTACTTGGCGAGTTATGCGACTTGGGTAAGAGTGTTTCTTTGTTTTTTTATATAAGCTGGATTCATGGCAAATGGGCTCTTCATTAGCAGAGGTGTACTCGTTGGTTCCAAAAGACCTGCCACTTTTTTGTTTCAATAAAGAAAAGAAATATTTTCCCATGTTTGAAATTACTTTGTGTCATAAGAGCTAGCATGTTATCCTTTAGGTGTGCTCTAAGCATTATGAATTTATGACATTTTACAGAGTCAAAATCCTATATTTATTAGACAATGTTTTACATGCATTTTATTAGGCAAATTGGTTTGATAGATTTCTTTCATAAAAGTTAATTTTCCAATGAAATTATCTCCAACACTATCCCTTAGATAATGCACAATTGTTGCAGACTTGCAGTTATCATATCTCAAACATTGATGCTACACTTCTTTTCTGCAGATTGTTCTTTCAAGTATACTGTTATGTATCAGCCTTGGCACGCTCATCAGTTGCCCACTGTTGCTGCTATGCTGGATAATGCATTTTTACAAGTAGTACATGTTAATTACTCTCGGAAGCCTGTAATGAATATGCATTGTTCAAATCATCCTCTTCCATATGATGAAGGAGATGATGGAGTGAGCTTGATGGTTATGTTTGCTATTGCAACTGGTCTTCTACTGATTCCTCCTATTTTAGGAGCCCAGGTGACTTGCTCAATACTTAATTCATGCACTCTTCTGTATAGGATTTTAAGTTAATATAGATATCTCATCTGAGCTTCTCTAGTTGCTAATAATCATTATCTAGCCAAGCATTGATAAATGAGTTTCCTTCAGATGTTAATATGACAAAGCTACCTAAATATGGTTATATTTATACTGTTTTTATTCAGTAATTGGTAAGCAGAATGATGCTTGGATTGCATTCTTTCTAATGAGTTCTAGAAGCTAATGTTCTAAAGTGGACTGATGTGAAAGCTATATTTTATCTTACAGGTTCTAGCAGATTGGTCTTGATATGCCAATTATTGGAAACACTATAGGAATATTCTTTATTTTTTACTTTATTAGTTGCAAGTCTTATCCTCTTAATTTTAGGCATATCCTATTCGGACAAAGTGTTTGTAATCTTATTATACTGGTAATCATTATGTGGTTAATTTTTATAATATAGTTTTAGAGCCCAAATCAAGCTTTGGGATTTGAGAAAGTGAATTGTCTTAGGGATTGCTACCAGCAATAATGTTAAAATCACTTGTTAGCAGATTGCAATAGATTTCTGCGAATTTGCGTGACTACTTTTTTAGAAATTGAAGATTATTTTTTGCAAATATAAAGAAATTTTCAGCTTAAAATCACATTCCATTTTTTTCAGAAAATTGTGTTTTATATATAATTGTGATGACTGTTTCTAATGTTTTTTCTTAAAACACAAACAGTTTTTGACCGTAGAAGGCCACAGCTAGGGCGTTTTTGTAGGTCCAATGGCTAGGGAACAAATGATTGTTGATGTTTAAATAAAATTGAGGGTTTTTTGTATTTTTCGGCAAATCCATGAGGCTAGGGTTTTAACTGTAATGTCCCCAATTTTAGCAGGGTGATTGAATGGATGGTGCCAGATTATTATCGCGATCCTCGTGGTCTGGCGAGGTGTTTAGAGGGTCATTGATGTGAACTTACTATTTATAGTAAGTCAATGGATAGTTCCGATGAGCTCAGATGAGTTAGAGGAGTTGAATGATGCTCTCAGTTTTCAATTCTGGCTTCCGGTTTGGGCTCCAAGAATCTTGGAGAGAGCATCTATTTTTAGTCACCCTGTCAGGTTCATTCATCATCTTTTATCATCAGGATCACTCCAGTGCACACAGATTTCGATTCCGATGCTTCTTCAGTTGTTTTTGCAAGACGGGTGAATTATTATTATTATTTAATTAAATTTGCTAAGGTTGCCATTATTATTGGTATTATATGTTGGGCACCTTAGTGTTATAGCTCATCGGAACTGGGATGAAAAGCTTTAAATCTTGGGCACAAGAAACAGGGACCTTGCGTGTCATAATTTCATGATATTGATGAAAAGGTCATTTTTGGAGCCAAATGAGTTAATAAATTATATTACTCAATATGTGCCTAAGTATAAAAGTGCTTCAAGTGAAAAGTGTGTGAGAGAAGACACTTTTAATTATAAAAGCAATAGGCAAGGCATTCATTCACTATCGATTGAATATATTATATTTGTTTGTTTTCTCTGAGGAGAAGTTTTGATCTATGCCCTTGCTGAAGTATAAGGGTCAAATTGGCTTCTGGAAGACTGATTCTTTTGAAGTTAATCTCTTATTGGTTGCTGAAGTATAACCAATCCTTCTTCTTCCATACTGTCTGCCCTGTTACTGGAGGAAGAGTTAATTCTAAAATTGTTTATGCACACTGAGGGTGCGAATTGAGTTGGAGAGTGATTCATGTTTGCTGGAATTGCATCACCAAATTATCAATTCGATTGAAGGGTTTATGCTTAGTGAGATATCGCTGATCCAATTGGTGGAAGCTACCTAGTACCAACACCACGGTTGAGAGAGAAGTCTGTACAATCTCAGTTGTGACGTTTTATTAAGGGCTGCGTGTAGAAGTCTGGGGCTGCCGCGTAGAGGAGTAAATTAACGTGGATGCCATCAACTGCGGATGAAAATGAAGGAGCTGCGGCAACAACTAGCATCCTCGTGGAGTTAGCCATCATCTGCAAAGGAGCTGCAGTAGCAGCATAGCATACGCATGGAGGTTTAATGTGGCGTTAGCCACTGCTAGGATTTATAGCGCACATGGGACAGAAGGGTATTTTATCAAATACCTCCATTGTATTTGATTTAAAATATAGCAAAGTCTTTAGTGTTTGAATAAATGCATTGAATGTGCATTTCCAGAATTTATCGAACATAAATGTTCTTATGTGAAATTAAGAAATCTGATTTCGAACATTTGGAAATAGTTGATTTTGTTATTTCTTCCCTGCAAACATTGTATGAAAAACATTATTATTGAAGCAAATAACGTGAATAAAGACAAACATTTACAAATTCATCAAAGATTGGTGATTTGGTAATAGCATTACAGTTTGGACCAAATTGGGTTCATTACAGTGGTATCAAAGCGGTTTCCTACCACCTTGTGGTGTAGAGAATTTATTATTTATGCAGATCTTCTATTATATTTAGAGTGATCAGCACTCTCACATATTTTGAGCTATGGATAGATATAGGTGGCTTAGCACCGAGAGCCGGCACAACAGTGCGGGAAATAGAAATAAAATAAATACATTAATGGAGAGTATGGACAGACTTAGGCTTCATCAGCAGAGGATGGCGGCAAGACTCGGATCCAGAGATAGTAGATAGGGCAACAAGATATATGGTTTCTGCCTTCAGTAGGCCTGCATCGAGATCGCAGGGTAGGAGGCTTGAGTTTTCCCTGACAGGTGTCCAAGATGGAGATGTACCAGTATGTACGACACCTACTCATGGATCTGATGATAGGCACTCCACACATATACATGTGGACGTGTCAGTATTAGTGGTAGACTGCGGTACTGAGCTTCAGCAGGTTGAGGCTTCCCGAGTCGTTGCTGCAGTTGGTGCAGAGACAGTTGATACAGTAGTTGCCTCTGATCATCTAGATTCTCTCGAGGGAATTGTTATTGGGGATTTATATGTCAGCTATCGTAGTGTAGCTCTGGAGCGAGAGGCAGCACCCATCTCAGGTGGGATAGGCGAGAGCATGGAGCTACCTTGTTGTGGTATTGATGATCGGGGTGTTACAGCTGAGTCGGCAGATGTCGGCTCATTTTCGGGAGTGATTGAGTCACATCCTGACATTGATTCGAATGTACAGAGTCAGGAGATAGCAGTTGAGCATCTGTTAGGGGATGTAGATGCAGTGAGTATGGACACTTCTAGTGAGATATAGGTTGCATGGGGTATGCCATTCCTTATCAGATATTGGGTGATGAGTCTGAGGTGCTTTTGGATGTGTCCCAGGATCAGGATTCATAGGGACTCTGTTATTGGTGATATTACTAGGGTTTCCGCTTCTTCTGAGGTGTTCGTTGAGGTACCGACGAGTTGTATCACAGTTGTAGATGTGTGCGAGGACAGTAGCACACATGGGGCGAGCAGCTTTGATTCAATCTCCTATCACAGTGCAGTTAGTGGGACAGAGAGCTTGCATAGGAGGCAGGGCTTACAGAGGCATCATGTGTCTAGTCAGCTGAAGGTGAATGACAGAGACATCTCTTCAGTTGTTGAGCATTTTGATGCGATTCGTCAGATGTTAGCCGCATCTGGTTGGGGTGCTCCTATGTCAGATGAGCACGACGATAGTAGCCTTCCCTAGCAGAGGTTTATGCGCTTCAAGAGGCTGTCAGGGTCTTGAAGCATAATTATACACAGTTAGTTGCTGACAGGGATTACCTTCTGGAGTGGGGCAGTACTTGTTATGAGACATTGTTAGGGAAAGAGGAGGAGGTGGTTGAGCTTACCCAGGAGCTTGAGGTGATTGTGGACTCACTGTAGTGTACCAAGTTGGCTTTCCAGGAGTCACAGTCACAATTGGAGGAGGTGACCGTAGAGTTGGAGCATGTTCAGTTCACACCAACCCTAGCCAACCCTAGACCCAGTTCAATTGCACATTGAGGTGGTTTGTGGTGAGTTTTCTTGTACGGTTGGAGATGTGGGATGTGATGATGTGGCTGACACATCCGTCCGAGATATGGGTGCAGTAGGTACAAAGGAGGTGAGGGCATTAGTGGGGACGAGCTCTCATGGTGATTTGCTTCCTGCTGCTAGAAGCGGATCTATTACCACATTTCATACAGCTGGTGGCAGTAGATAGTTGGCAGTGCCACATTGGCAGGAGGATCAGCTGTGGGTTGCGGGGGAGCAGGTTGATGCTTCCGAGTATAATTTTTACTGCACCGAGTCATTCATGGAGTATCTACTTGAGAGTGCAAATTTGTAGGGGAGTTCGTACCGAGTATCTGAGGGTACTCTCATTAGAGGCTCTGGTGCTATACGACGTTTGGTGGGGAAGATTGTAGATACCTTAGCTACAATGCTTCCCAACAGGGATTTTGTGGTTGGGTTTGTTGAGAGGATTGCCCAGGATCCTACCCAGCTTGCAGTTAGGCAGAGTCAGAGATTGGAGCCATCTCCTGATTCCCAGTTTGGTAGTGATGAGCCATTGATGGAGATTGGGGCTTTCTATCGACATTATAATGTGAGGTGTGCTCATCATATTTCTTTCGACCCACAGGCAGAGGATTTGGCTTTTCATCGTTGTGGGTTGGCTCCAGTTTCATACCATCCATTGTGGGATGGGTTAGTACCATCTTTTGCAGATGGGATCAACATTTGCAAGTTATATCACTTGCAGTATCGTCATGCCCAGGTCGGTTTTGCCGAGATTGGATTTGGTGGTAGTGACTCAGGTACCTACACTTGTTATCATATCCACAGTGTGGTCGGGTGTGAGTGTCAGTTAGACAGGGATGCGAGGATTGGCAGAGTTAGTGTTTCAGTTAGGTTGAGTTCTGCTGAGTTGTTTCCTCCATCCACACCTACACTTAGTCTTCAAATGATTCTATCAGTGATGTCAGTTATTTGGGTGTTGGTGATACGGGGGCCAGTTGTGCGCGATAGTGATATTACACAGTTTCATCTGTGGGATCCAGGTGGATCATGATGTTTCTTGTTCCTGTGATTGCTTGGGGACAAGCAATCTTGGGGAGGGAGGACTGTAATGTCCCCAATTTTAGCAAGGTCATTGAATGGATGGTGCCAGATCATTATTGCGATCCTCGTGGTCTGGCGAGGTGTTTAGAGGGTCATTGGTGTGAACTTACTATTTATAGTAAGTCAATGGATAGTGCCGATGAGCTCAGATGAGTTAGAGGAGTTGAATGATGCTCTCAGTTTTCATTTTTGGCTTCCTGTTTGGGCTCCAAGAATCTTGGAGAGAGCATCTATTTTTAGTAAGTCACCCCATTAGGTTCATTCATCATCTTTTATCATCAGGATCACTCCAGTGCAGACAAATTTCGATTATGATGCTTCTTCAGTTGTTTTCGCAAGACGGGTGAATTATTATTATTATTTAATTAAATTTGCTAAGGTTGCCATTATTGTTGGTATTATATGTTGGGCACCTTAGTGTTATAGCTCGTCGAAACTGGGATGAAAAGTTTTAAATCTTGGGCACAAGAAACAGGGACCTTGCGTGTCATAATTTCATGATATTGATGAAAAGGTCATTTTTGGAGTCAAATGAGTTAATAAATTATATTACTCAATATATGCCTAAGTATAAAAGTGCTTCAAGTGAAAAGTGTGTGAGAGAAGAAACTTTTAATTATAAAAGCAATAGGCAAGGCATTCATTCACTATTCTTCTTCCATACTGTCTGGCCTGTTATTGGAGGAAGAGTTAATTCTGAAATTGTTTATGCACAGTGAGGGTGCGAATTGAGGTGGAGAGTGATTCATGTCTGTTGGAACTGCATTACTGAATTATCAATTCGATTGAAGGGTTTATGCTTAGTGAGATATCGCTGATCCAATTGGTGGAAGCTACCAACACCATGGTTGAGAGAGAAGTCTGTACAGTCTCAGTGTTGACGTTTTATTAAGGGCTGCATGTAGAAGTCTGGGGCTGCCGCGTAGAGGAGTAAATTAACGTGGATGCCATCAACTGCTGATTAAAATGAAGGAGTTGCGGCAGCAGCTAGCATCCGCGTGGAATTAGCCATCATCTGCGAAGGAGCTGCAGCAGTAGCATAGCATACGCATGGAGGTTTAATGTGGCGTTAGCCACTGCTGGGATTTATAGCGCACATGGGACAGAATGACATTTTGTCAAATACCTCCATTGTATTTGATTTAAAATATAGCAAAGTCTTTAGTGTTTGAATAAATGCATTGAATGTGCATTTCCAGAATTTATCAAACATAAATGTTCTTATGTGAAATTAAGAAATCTGATTTCGAACATTTGGAAATAGTTGATTTTGTTATTTCTTCCCTGCAAACATTGTATGAAAAACATTATTATTGAAGCAAATAACGTGAATAAAGACAAACATTTACAAATTCATCAAAGATTGGTGATTTGGTAATAGCATTACAATTTGGACCAAATTGGGTTCATTACATTAACAAAAAAAATCTATATTTTTTTGTAGGTTTGGAAGGTATTACATTTTTTTTAAAGCTATGTCTAGGGCACGGGGATTAAATATTTTGTAGCTACCACAAAATTTGTGCAAAGGACTTGGAAGGTATTTTGTTGTAAAGGTTTTTGAATCAGCAACTCAAGATTACGAGTTGTGGAAGGAAGATGACCTTTTTACCTAACATCAAGTTGGAAGGCAGCCAACATTTTATTGGCAAAAATCACAATGCCTAGCTGCAACGAATGCTAACATTTTTCGAGTATAAATGTCTTGAAAAGTATTCATGTTAATAAAATTATTAGTGGGTGATGAAATGCTTCTAGAAGTTCAAACAGGTATGACCTTTGCGGAAATTTGGAAGCATTCACAAGAACTACATGGGGCTTCAAATAAAGGCAAGGCCTTCTTTTTGAATAATATGCTCTTTTGTGATCATGATGGATGCCAAAGAATCCTTGGAAGAGCATTTGCTCAAAATTAAGGGCATCCATAATCAATTATCAACGATAGGATGAAGAATGGAAGAAGAGGACATGGTGGTAAAATGTGGAAAAGCTTACCACCTACTTATGAGCATTTTATTGATACACTCAATATCATCTCTACCAGTGTTGACTTAAAGTTTGAAGAATTGTGCAATAAGGTCTTGCAGTAGGACAAATGCAAGAAATCATTTGGTAGTAGCAATGAAACATAGATTGTGTACCAGACATTTGTTGCAAAAGGTAAGGGCAACGATAAATGGTCACAAAAGAAAGGACAAGGTACTAATGATGATACTTAATGCAATTTGAAAAACATCACGTGCCATTATTGTGGTAAGTGGGTCATATGAAAAAGCATTGCAGAAAGCGGTTGGCTAAACCAAAATACAACTAGGTGGGGTACCAAGGGTATCTACAAAAGGCTCATGTTGCAAAGCATTCTGAAGAAAAGGAAATAGCCTTCTTTGCATTCATGGTTCACACCATTTCTCCCACTTAAAAGACTAGCTCATGGAGTACATGGCTTGTTCTGATTTGATGATCTTCAACAATGTTGAGGAGCATAGGATTTTTGGTAGGAGTAATTTGTAAATATCTTGTATAGGGAAAAATTTTACTTTGTCTCAATGTGTACTATGTATTGGGAATGGAACTTAATTTACTCTCTGAGTCAAATGATGTGCTACTTTCTGATCTAGATGTTATCTTTAGCAAACATAAATACTACATAGTTGAAAAGGATATGAAAAGAATATTACAGTTGGTTTCAAAGATCATGGATTGTATTAGTTGGTTGATGCTAGTCAAGTCGAAGAGTGTGTATTAGTAGCCTAGAGTGCATCTAATATTTCTTTTTTTTAGAGTCCATCTAATATTAGTAGACTTTGGCATTAGTGACATAGGAACCTCAACTTATCATATAACTCAATCGAATTTGGTTGATGGATTATGTAACATCCACCAACAGATATAGGTGTTTGTGGAGATTGCCAAGTAGGGAAGAAAAATTGCACTCCATTTGAGGATAGATAGGCTTGGAGAACCAAAAGAGTCCTACAACTGGTTCATGCAGACATTTGTGGACCAATGAACATAGAACTAATCATTTGTGCCAAGTATTTTATTTTGCTTGTAGTACTAAAATGTGGGTGTATTTTCCATATTTAAAATCAGATGTGTTTTAAGGATTTCAAAAGTTCATAGTAGTAGTAGAGAAAGAGGTTGCACCATAATGACTCTTATATGTTATAATAGAAGTGAATTATATTCCAAAGAATTCAATGACTTTGTACTCAAGAAGATTTAAAATGACAATATACAACACCCTACACTCCACAACAAATGGGAGTGGCTGAGAGGAGGAACCATGCAATCATGGACATGATCTAATGCATTATGGAGAACAAGAGTGTTCCCAAGAAGTTTTGTGTTGAGGCAATATATACAACAATTTATTTACTAAACAAATCTCCAACACAAGCAGTGCAACAAAAAACTCCAAAGGAAGCATTGTCTAAGAGGAAACCAAAAGTAAGTCATTCTAAGGTCTTTGTTCTATTGCATATATTTGGATTCCATATGCAAAGAAAACCAAGTTAGATCTTAAGAGTAACTAATTAATGTTTACAAGGTACATTGAAAATTGTAAGGCCTATAGGTTGGTAAATGTTGACACTAACTGCTTGTCTTTCACTAGAGATGTTGTGAATGATAAGAAATTTGCGCCCTTCCAACTTTCTTTAGAGATCAAGATTACTAAAGACCAGCTTGTTATGGCTAAGGATTTAGGTGTTTAGCTTCAGTTGAAACCTATAGAATGGAGGAGGATTTTGAGCATTATGTCTTAGGAGTCTATTAGGTAGGTAACAATACTAGAATTCCTTGATGATAACCTAGATCAACATCAATATGACATGGAAACAAACAACCCAAGTCATGGTAACAATAAAGATTTGGTTGAAGAGGTTCCTAAGAAGAAACCAAAGCAGTGGGAAAGCACTACCTAGAGATATTTGATACAATGAAATGATCAAGGGAAGATCATCGAGTGGTAAGAGTAAGAAAAACAAGTACGAAACTTTGTTGGTTGGAAAAGGCTTCTCACAAAGAGAAGGTATTGACTACGAGGAGACTTTTGCTCCTATAGCCAAGATGAGCACCGTTTGACTAATTCAACCATGGTAGCACATTTTGACTACACAGTACATCAAATGGATGTAAAGGGTGCCTTCCTAAATGGAGATTTGGAGGAAGAAGTGTACATGTTTGAACCACAAGCTTGCAAGGAAGGACCATTTCTATGTAGAGTTTAGACTAAAGAAAGCTTTATATGGCTTGAAGTAAGCACTCAGGGCATGGTACAATCAAATTCATAGTTATTTGGTTGAATAAGGATTCCAATAGAGTCCTTCAGATCCAAATTTGTGAGTTAAAAGAACTAGCAATGATATCATTTTGCTAATCATTTATGTAGATCGCATCATTATTACAGGTGAGGAGGCATACACAATTGAAAAGAACAAATTAGATATGGGTATAGCTTTTGACATTATTGATCTAGGCCTCTTAGGTTATTGCCTTGGTGCAGAAGTTTTGCAAACAGCTCACAATATTTTTGTTTGACAATCTAAATATGCTATGAGTTTGCTCGACAAATTTTGATTCATAGATTGCAACATCTTGTCAACATCTATGAAGAAAGTGCTACAACTTTCAGCCAAAATTGAATCATAGGCAATTGATGAGTCAACATTTGGCAATCAATGGGGAACTCAATTTATTGCACACCCACTAGACTTGATTTGAGCTATATTGTGAGTTTCATTTCTAGCTTCATGATAGCAACCAAAGAAGTACATTGGACTGCAACAAAGAGGATATTGAGATATGTGGAAGGGAAACTTGACTTTGGCATTTTGTATGGCGAAAGAAGAGATTCTAGGTTGGTAAGGTTTGCAGAGTTTAAGATTAAGAAAGTTTTGTAGATAACAGAAAATCCAATTTTGGTCATGTTTTCACCCTTGGCACAAATGAGGTCACATGGACCAGCAAGAAATAGAAGGTAGGTCTATGTGAAATTCCCAACTACTGATGCAGTCTTCACAACATAAATTCACTGTTCTCATCTTCCTATTAATTAATTATGTATGGTGATATGAATGCAAAGAATAAATAAATGCATGAACTTCCGTTGATAATGAATTAATACATTCTCTGCAGGTCATTAACGGATTGCTGCATATTCATATTTATACATTCACACTTACTGAAAACACTACCAAAGATATTCGAACTTAGATTGCATTAAATATTGGATTACGGAATATCGTTGGGCACCTGTGATATAGATATCGCGTTCTGGACGTTTGAATGGCACCCGCGGTTCCGTGACTTTCACGGACTGCTGTGATATGTTATTCTGCAAAACCCAACCTTCCAAACAACACCGTGTCCCTAGCGTAGCAAAGCTTGTACAGATTGTGGGGCCTGATAAGATTTGCAGTTGCCAGCAAATATGTTTTAACTGCACAGCTAATTCACATGGCCTATCGTCTTTGCCAGCCAAACAAGCCGTGCTTTCCTGTCATGCCGTATACATCTTCTTTGCCATCTGCCAAGAGTAATCTCCGGCTACTACCTGCTAACCACCAAATGAACTGTGTCTTCCTGTTAGCCACGTGCGATGCTTCCTTTGTCGTGGGCCAAGATATAAGCTGTATACTTCCCACCGTTGTCTTTTGCGAGGAGTGGCATGAAATGTGTCGTGGACTAGCAGCTCTGCCAGACCTCCCACTTCACGATGACAATTAGCATCCCATACGACACACAGATTCCCAAATTGGAATGTCTATTCCTTCAGACTTCCTTAATTCCTCAAACGCCAATTCCACTAGGCCAGATTGCCATTCGACGAAAGGAATGTAAATTTGCCTCACTTCGTGAACACCTTCTGTATGAATATCCAAGCATATCCTCCATGTGAATTACTCGATTCTTTTATTTGCAACCAAAGTGGTTGTATCCCGTAAGGGAACTGTCTGTTCCGTAAGGAACTACTTATTAACAACAATTAACTTTAAAGTTGAAATAGAAATTATTTAATATTAATTAATTTATTCATTAATATTAAATAATTAAATTTCCTTATTATTTTAAATAGTCAATTAATGACTATTTGGGGACATGACAAGTCTCCCCTGCCACGTGTTGCTCTCCCATAAGCAACTGTAAATCTGGATGGCTTAGAATCTGCTCATTTTCCCAAGTAGCATCATCCAAAGACAAGTCCTTCCATTTGATCAAATATTCCCGAATGGTACGGTGACGTAAATGCCGGTCCCGCGTGTCGATAATCTGTTCAGGAATCATTGCAAGTTTCCCTTCCTCGTCCAATGGTGGTAAAGTCTCGGATACTGTGACCTGTTGACCTAATGCCTTCTTGAGACAAGAGACGTGGAACACATTGTGGATCCGATTACCTGTCAATAAAGCCAACTCATAGGCAACCTTGCCAATTTTGCCCACAATCGGATAAGGCCCATAAAACTGAGGTTTTAATTTCTCAGCTCCACTCCGTTTGAGAGATGATTGTCGATACGGCTATAATCTAAGGTACACTAAATCACCAACCTCAAAACTTCGCTCCACCCTCTTCTTATCGGCGTAGAGTTTTTGCCGGTTTTGAGCACAATATAATTTGTCTTTGTGAGTTTTTAAGATGTCTTGACATTCTTGAAGCCAATCCCGTGACTTAGGCACATTACTGGTGTCAAAAGCAAGATCAACAAAGGATAAAGCATCATACCCATATAATGCCTTAAATGGTGACATAACAATAGACATATGGAAAGTAGTATTATAGCAATACTCGCCCAAATGCAACCAACGAATCCAAGCCTTTTGATGCCCAGCAACATAATTACGAAGATATCCTTCAATCCACTTGTTGACTATTTCGGTTTGCCCATCAGTCTGTGGATGGTAGCTAGTGCTGTGATGCAAATCTGTACCTGTCAACCTGAATACTTCTGCCCAAAAGTTACTTAAAAATCTGTTGTCACGATCACTAATGATGTTCTTTGGAAGACCATGTAAACGGAATATCTCCTTAAAAAACAATCCGACAACCTGAACAACTATGAATTCTGTAGTGATGGCAAAGAAATGTGCAAATTTTGTTAATCTATCAACCACCACAAAAATGCAATCTTTACCTTGAGCTTGTGGTAATCCAGTAATGAAATCCATCGAGATACTTTCCCATTTCTGATTCGGAATAGGTAGAGGCTGTAGTAACCCAGCTGGATAAGAGTGTTCTGCCTTATTCTGCTGACAAGTGATACATTCCTTGACATATTGCATAACATCATTTTTGAGCCCTTTCCATGTGAATCGTTCCCGAATATGTCTGTAAGTTTTGAAGTAACCCGGATGTCCTGCTAGAGGCAAATCGTGAACAGTTTGCAAAATTCTCATATTCAATTTAGACTCAAGTACTAAGAAGATTCTATCTTTGTAGTAAATAATATCATTCACAACTGTGTACCTATCATCCTGAACTTTTCCATCCAACAAATCACAAGCAATGGAGTTCTTAGAATATTTGACCGACAACAAAGACCTCCAATCAGCTGACACCCCACTCAAAGCATTTACTTCCGGTCGCCTAGACAAAGCATCAACCACAACATTGTTCTTACCCTTAACATATTCAATTTCAAAATCATAAGCTTGAATTTTACTGATCCACTTTTGTTGCCTATCATTCAAATCTTGTTGATTAAGGAAATATTTCAGACTATTATGATTAGTTTTGACTACAAATTTGGCTCCAACTAAGTATTGTCTGAATTTAGCTAATGCATGCATAATAGCTAACATTTCCTTGTCATATATGGAATACAGTTTTTCCGCACTAGTGAGCTTCCTGCTTTCAAACACTATAGGATGTTTATTTGCATTAGCACGGCTCCAATGCCTTTACCTGACGCGTCACATTCTAATACAAAGGGCTGATCAAAATTTGGTAATGCAAGGATAGGGCAAGAACTCGTTACCTCTTTGAGTTTGTCAAATACCTGCTGTGACTCTGTAGTCCATCTAAATGCCCCCTGTTTGGTAAGATCTGTCAGTGGTGCTCCAAGCTGTGAAAACCCTCTAACAAATCTCTTGTAATAACTGCATAAGCCAAAGAAACCTCGTAAATCAGAAAGAGTCCGTGGAGGTGGCCAATCTAGAATAGCCTTGATCTTTTCTTAATGCACCTGCACACCTTGAGCACTGATCATATGTCCCAAATATAAAATTTCCGTCATACCAAATTCACATTTAGAAGCTTTTGCATAAAGAGATTGAGGCTCCATTATACCCAAAATTTCATCAATATGTTTCAGATGTTCCTCCCAAGACTTGCTGTAAATCAGTATATCATCAAAGAAAACAAGCAAGAATTTCCGTAGTTGCTTATTAAAAATATGGTTCATACAAGATTGGAATGTGGCTGGAGCATTCATCAGTCCAAAGGGCATAACCGAGAATTCATAATGACCATAATGACAACAGAAAGCAGTTTTATGTATGTCCTGTTCTCTTAACTTGATCTGATGATACCCGGACCTCAAATCAATCTTAGAAAAATATACAGCGCCATGTACTTCATCTAACAATTCATTAATGCGGGGAATCGGATACCTGTTTTTAATAGTCTTTTTATTGAGGGCCCGGTAGTTGATACACATACGAAGAGTCCCATCTTTCTTTTTAACCATCACTACCGAGGAAGCAAATGGACTCGAGCTAGTTCGAACATGTTCCATAACCAATAGCTCCTTAATCGCTTTCTCTATTTCATCCTTGAATGCTTTAGGATGCTTGTATGGAGTAGTGATTACGGGCTTAGCCCCTTCTTCCAATTCAATTGTGTGCTCAAGGCCTCTGTCTGGAGGTACCCCAGGAGGTATATCAATGAAAACTAGGCTGTGAGAATCTAATATCTGCAGCAAATCATCTGAATAGTGCTTAGTTTCAAAACCTGTTACCTTTGAAGTGATCAAACACTGTGCTGACCAAGCGACCTCCCCATGATGGAAAATGGCTTCCATCCTTTTAGCAGAGACAACTCTGGGTCCACCATTCGACATTCCCCTGAGAATCACCTTTTGTCCATCCACCTTGAAAGAGAATTCCATACGTTTAAAACTCTGCGAATATTTGTCCAAAGTTTCCATCCACTGAATTCCCAGGACAACATTAGTATCGGCTAAATCAATTACATAAAAATCATCTGTTACCATATAATTACCAAGAGCAATACTTAATTGTGGAACTTTATGTGTTCTGACTAAATTAGTACCACCTGCCACTTTCACATCAAAACCTTCATGTTTAACTGTATGTAAACCCCTTTTCCTAACAAGAGCAGCATCAATAAAATTATGAGTAGATCCACTATCAATCATAACAATAACTCGTTGACCCTGTAATACCCCTCTTACCCTAAAAATATTGTAACGAGGAATTCCCGTCATGGAAGCTATTGTACCACTTGGCTGTTTATTTTCATGTTCTAAGGTAGAACTCTTTTGAGGATTTTCAATATATGGACCTGTATTTTCCCCATCTTCTTCATCATCTGATAGTACTTCAATGTAATGTATTTTCCCTTTACCCAAACACCTATGACCTGGCTGCCATGATTCTTTACAACTAAAGCACAATTTGCGCCTCCTGAGTTCATCCCTTTCTTCTTTATCAAATCTAGGTTTTAGAAAAGTGTCTGTGTTGGGAGGCTCTTTGTCTTTATCCAATTTTGGTAGAGGATTTTTGTTCCATGTTTTTCCTTTTGAGGAAGGTTCTAGATCTCGAGCCTTCTTAATAGCCATTTGCAATGTGGTAGGATACAAAGATTTAATCCAACCTTTCAAAGAGTCAGAGAGTCCATCAATAAAATGGACAACCTTGTTTCGCTCAGAGATTTCAGTGACAAGCACAGCCAATTTTTCAAATTCTATTACATATTTTTCAACTGACCCTATTTGTTTTAGCTGCATCAATTCTTTTAAATGTAATTCGGGATCTTTAGAATCAAACCTATCAATGAGACGTTCCGTGAATTCCAAATATGTATCTACCAGGTTATGGCCCAATGTGGCCTATCCATGGTGCCACCATTCATGTGCTACTCTATCAAGATGTAACGTTGCATATTTGATAGCTTCATCCTCCTTCATAGGGTTTAATTGAAAAAATGTGTCTAATTTCTAAACCCAAGCCCTAGCGGTGGTTTTGCCCGTGCCATCAAAATAAGGAATGGACATCTTCCCAATTTTCCTCTGTAATTCGCTATTGAAATTTCTGCCCCTATGCAGTCTATGTTTCATTCTGACATCCATGTACCCCCTAAATGTCATGTGAGATCTGAATTCTGCCTCAGCTGAGTCCCAATCATTCAAAATTTCATCCTGCACTTCTCTAACTGTAGGTTCATGTTTTGGGTGTAAATTTTGTGGAGTAAAATTTGGCATATAAGGTCTAGCTGTTGCTGATCGTTCAGGTTGATTATTATTAACTGAGCGTTCATCCCTACCACCTTCATTTTGATTTTGGTTTAGATTTTGAGTCATGAATTGAGTCATCAGATTGGTCATAGTATTTATATTGTTTTGCATATCCCGTTGACTTCTAATCAATGCCGCAATCAAATCCCTATTATTTTCTGGTTCTGCCATGTGATTGATGTGCTCAAAAATGATTTCCTCTTCTATCTCAGTATGACTTTCCTCAATTTCAAATTGTGGAGTTGAACTGGATGGACTGGTTGAGTTTCTAGTTTGACGTTCTCTGGTATTCCGAAAATTGTAATGGCCTGATGGCATATTCAATAAAACATAACCCTTGTTTTGCAAACACAAACAACCTACAGGCTGGCAAGATTGAGGGCTCTGATACCACTGTGAAATTCCCAACTACTAATGTAGTCTTCACAACATAAATTCACTATTCTCATCTTCCTATTAATTAATTATGTATGGTGATATGAATGCAAACAATAAATAAATGCATGAACTTCCGTTGGTAATGAATTAATACATTCTCTGCAGGTCATTAACGGACTGCTGCATATTCATATTTATACATTCACACTTACTGAAAACACTACCAAAGATATTCGAACTTAGATTGCATTAAATATTGGATTACGGAATATCGTTGGGCACCTGTGATATAGATGTCGCGTTCTGGATGTTTGAATGGCACCCGCGGTTCCTTGACTTTCACGGACTGCTGTGATATGTTATTCTGCAAAACCCAACCTTCCAAACAACACCGTGTCCCTAGCGTAGCAAAGCTTGTACAGACTGTGGGGCCTGATAAGATTTGCAGTTGCCAGCAAATACGTTTTAACTGCACAGCTAATTCACATGGCCTATCGTCTTTGCCAGCCAAACAAGCCGTGCTTTCCTGTCATGCCGTATACATCTTCTTTGCCATCTGCCAAGAGTAATCTCCGGCTACTACCCGCTAACCACCAAATGAACTATGTCTTCCTGTTAGCCACGTGCGATGCTTCCTTTGTCGTGGGCCAAGATATAAGATGTATACTTCCCACCGTTGTCTTTTGCGAGGAGTGGCATGAAATGTGTCGTGGACTAGCAGCTCTGCCAGACCCCCCACTTCACGATGACAATTAGCATCCCATACAACGCACAGATTCCCAAATTGGAACGTCTATTCCTTCAGACTTCCTTAATTCCTCAAACGCCAATTCCACTAGGCCAGACTGCCATCCGACGAAAGGAATGTAAATTTGCCTCACTTTGTGAACACCTTCTGTATGAATATCCAAGCATATCCTCCATGTGAATACTCGATTCTTTTATTTGCAACCAAAGTGGTTGTATCTTGTAAGGGAACTGTCTGTTCCGTAAGGAACTACTTATTAACAACAATTAACTTTAAAGTTGAAATAGAAATTATTTAATATTAATTAATTTATTCATTAATATTAAATAATTAAATTCCCTTATTATTTTAAATAGTCAATTAATGACTATTTGGGGACATGACAGTCTATCCTCTATGGAAGCAATATATTGAGTAGTCAAAGCAGCACGTGGGGTAAAATGACTCAGAAGGATGTTTTTAGACATGAAGATGCCTCAAACAAGCTCTTCACTATTGTTATGTGACAACCAAGGAGTGCTAAAGCCTGCCAAAAATTTAGTCTTTCACAAGCGTACCAAACATTTGGAACTTTATTGTCATTTCATCAATCATCTTGTACAGATGGATTGGTTATGTTGCAATATTGTTCTTTCGAGAATCAAATTGCAGACATTCTTACCAAGTCTTTGAGTCTTGACAAATTTGTAAACTTTTGGGATAAGCTTGATGTAGTTAGTAGTTTGACCATTACGGGAAGGTAAAAAAGTAATGTTTTATTTATAATGGTCAATCATCTTTTATATAGACTTAGGAATATTCTTTATTTATTTTATCTTTGTTAGTTGTAAGTCTTATCCTTTTAGTCGTCGTTCTTCTCTTGCTTGGATAAAGTGTTTGTAATCTTATTTAAGAAGATTTTTCTCATTAGATTAATATTAAATATCTTTGTAATTATTTTGTGTTTAAGTTTTGTAATATATACTTCTATTGGCTGGATAGTTTAGTTTCAAGTATGACACAATCTGTCTGGAATTTAGCCCATAGATATTTCAACAAGCGCAATAAGAAACTTAATTTAGTCTAAAATAGATCTCTCATTTATTGGGAAATGTGGTAGAGTTATGTAAAGATGAGTGGAGGATTTCAAAATAGGTGTAGAGTATGTTTTTAACTGGCTATAAGTGCAATTTGGATCACTTCTTTACTTGATTTGAATCCTGATATGTTTTCTTCAATTCTTACTGATTGTTATGAAGTTCTGCATTTTCTTTGTATAGATGTAATTCAAGATCAATACCCATAGTATTTTGGTAAAATTAGAGAAGAAACAATCATGTTTATGTGTTTGTGCCCTACAATTCAGTTATTTGTTTATTTGATTACTTTTCAAATACTCATTTGTGAGATATTCAAAAGACTTCTTGATATTTCTGCAGGTAGTTCTTGATAAGCAGTTAGGGCTCTTCGGTTTGTTTTGCATTAGTGGCATGAAGACCCTTGCCTACTGGGTTGCAGCTTTTTGCACAGATATTTTGCTGCTGTACATGGCGTCATTTCTGGCAGTGGTGGTGGGTGTTATCTTTGGGTATTCACCCTTCATAAAGGTCTGTTGTAATACTTGACTCTTTCACAATCATTTTCAAGTAGGTGGTGTTTTTGCAATGCGTCAAATTATGCGATTTTTCTTCCTCCATTTCAAAGGATTCAACTGCATAGTTTTGGAGTCAATCTTAATCAATTCATATTGAATGAGTAGTAAGTACACAATGTCCCATCTCTCATGAGCATGACTAGTCCAATTAGTACTCAGTGCATCTCAGTGATGCACATTGGTGTGAAGCATTGTAACTTCCCAGGAGGTCACTCATCTGAGTACTTACTCCAACTCAAGTATGCTTAAACATTGAGTTTCTGGACACTTCACCATTGTTAGCATCACCTAGATGCGATGAAAGTTAAGTGGAGCATTCATGCTCATGAGAGATGGGTTATTGTGACCCAATACTAATGAAATATTGGTTAGCAATGATTGACTAAAAAGAATGGAGTTGAAACCTAGAAAAGAAAAAGAACTTCACATAATCTTTCATATTCAGTCAATTATTTTGCCCCACTCAAGCATGCTTAAACATGGAGTTTCTTGACACTTCACCATTGTGAGCATCACCTAGATGCGATGAAAGTTAAGTGGAGCATTCATGCTCGTGAGAGATGGGTTGTTGTGAACCAATACTAATGAAATATTGGTTAACAATGATTGACTAAAATGTATGGAGTTGAAACCTAGAAAAGAAAAAGAATTTCACATAATCTTTCATAATCAGTCAATTATTTTGCCAATTTTCTAGTTGCAATTGATTGTCTCCATGATTTATAATTTGGGTACATTTCGTTGTTCTTGAAGACCATATCCCTACTTCTCATATGAATCCTTTATCGTTTTGTTCCATGACATTCAAAGTAAGTAGGGTGGAGACTCTAACTGATTTCAATGATCAAAACCATGCTGCAAATACACAAACATTTTTTAGTCTCTGAGGTCTCAAATCTTGAAGTTAAAATCAATAATATAACATATATAACTCAATAGTTTTTAATAAATCTGTTTGTATATTAAATTCACAATACTTTTGCCCCTAACTACCCAAAACAGGTATATCTCAACAATGTTTTTTGGGAAACAGTTGGAATGACAGGCACAGCCACACTTAGCAAATGCAAGGGTTAGAAAGTCTCATCATGCTTACTGTTTACGTGAACAGTTCAAGAAACATTCTTTTGATCATAATGCCTTTTGATGCTACCAAGATTATTAGGCACCTGAGATAAGGCAAAAGAAAAGTGGCAATGATTTTGATAGTATCAACTATAATGTATCACAAATTTGGATGCTCCACAAAGCTGTAGAATATTAACATTTGAAGAATTATCAAAACATGTGATACAATTCTTGAATCAAAAGTTAACAATGCTAGAGAAGTCCCTTCTCTAAGGATGGGCAGGCTGTCATAAAGTCAAATGAAATCATTAATTGATAGACCTATGATAGAATTTGAACATTTGTTTGTTCAACATAGTACTTCTGATGACTGGCCCTAAGAGTTTCTGCATCGGTGCATTTTGAAACCATTAAATTTATAGACATTTGATATAATTTTCAGAATCCTCTGTACCCTGAAATATGTGATGACGAAAATGAAATAAAAATAAAACTATAAATGTCTAAAGATGACCAAAATATGTGATTTGAAATCATAGATATGAAACTCTCACTCCCCTCGGAATCAGCAAGCATGTTTCAAGCTCGGACTCAAACTTGGACTCAGTAAAAACTTGGCAAAAACTCGACAAAGTGAACCCCAAGAAATCCTGAGATTTGTAAGTATTTAAAACTTGTTTCATTCACCCTTTATTAAATAAACATTAAAGACACAATAACATCATCAAATAGAAGCTAATTTGATCACATGTACAAGTATTATCAATCACATAAGTATAAATGTGCATTGTAGCTGAAGGAAATAGGACATTTAGATATAGAAATATACTGAAATATATTAAAAACTCATGGATTAAAAGTTCCAAACAAATATCAAAACAATAACTAGAAATCTATGGCTTCGAGGGGCCTGCATCCTGTCTACATAGGGGTCTAAGGTAGGTTTGGATGATTTAGCAGCCATAAAAAAAAATTTAACTATGAATAAGCAGAGATATGCAACAAGGGATATGTATAATGTGGATTTTTATGATCATGGTTCATCATTGGCCTATTACTTGCTTAGACTTGTAGTTTGATGAGGGTTTGAGGGCAACACCAAAACAAGGTTGAGGGTAGCACCCCTTGCGGGGGTCTAGGGGTGAGAGAGAGAGAGAGAGAGATCTTGGGGGCGAGAGGAGAGAGTGAGATAGAGAGAGGTAGAGAGAGGGGATAGAGGAAGAGTGATAGTGGGGAGATAGGTCTAGAGTCTACGGGAGATAAAGAGAGTGAGATAGAGAGAGTGAGAGAATGTTGATAGGAGCATATTGAAAACTGAAATTTGAAAATGTTGATAGAAGCCTATTGATTACTGAAATTTGACTAAGTCTAAAATTTTGTAAGATCTAGAACCTAGAATTTGCATTATAAATCTTAGAGATCTGAAACCACTATCAAACATCTTGCCCATTGATGAAAACCTCAGCAAGTTTTTTTGTGACTCACAAGTACTCCAAGTCAAAGTGTTAGGCGAGTTACTTGCCTGAAAAATCCCCAACGAATTTTTGGAAAACTTGTGGCGATTTTTCTGTATAAAACTCCTGAGTAAATGCAAAAATCATGAGTTTTGTATTAAAAACTCATCCAAATTCATATAATTTATTCTTTCTTGCTTGCAGTTAAAAAAATGCAATTTGCATCTGTGGTAAAGGTTTCAAAGGTATTGAAGGGTACAAAGTGAACATTGTTGAAGGAGATACCCGTGCAAAAGGAGTGGCAGATAATAACAAAGTATACGAGTTGATAGAGAATACTCGACTCCATTTGGGGCACTTAACCCTTACATTGGAAGGCATTAGGGATGGTCAAGGGGTGGAACCAAAAACCCGAAGGAAGTAGAGGAGACCTGTAATGTCCCTAATTATTATCCTTACTGCAAAACCGACGTTAGTACAAAATATTATTCAATATTTATATGACACTTACTCTATTCTAAGTTAGTAAGGGGAATTTGACCCTAGGAACTGCCTCTAGGTCGGGCTTCACAGAATTCCCGATTCTCGGCTTGAGGGATATAAGATCCACTCTAAGCAATCGGGCTATCGGTCTTCTTTTCATAGAGCAGTACTTCTAGGTTCTCTTGGAAATGGACACCATTATCCAAGCCTACGCATATGCATATGACTGGCTATCAATATATATACTGCCTACACGAGATTATAACAATCTCAATTTGGCAACGGGGCTATACCAACCTCCAATTGCCTTTGGCAATGGGACTATAACAATCTCGAATTGCAAATTAATCTCATCTGGGCAACAGGGCTATACCAACCTCGAATTGCCATTGTTTAGGAATCCATCTCTAATGAATATAGGATTCATTCTCTATGGTATCTGGTATCATCATTTTGGGAATCCATCTCTAATGAATACAAGATTCATTCTATATGGTATCCACTATTATTATTTTAGGAATCCCATCTCTAATGAATACAAGATTCATTCTATATGGTATCCCATATCAACATTTATATAAATGTACAATTTTAGATTATAAAATCAAATTCATTTACAAAATAATGCTTTAACTTAAGATTTCCTCAATTGGTATATATTTAAAATACATAAATAATTGAACATGGAAATATATATATATATATAATTAATTAAGAATTTCAAATAATATATATATGCCACTTGTCTGTTGAATGCTTTATCTTTGCGGTCACTGTAATCCTTTTTCCCTTTTCTTTTCTCCTCCTTATAACTCCTACTCGTCCCTTTATTTATACGGGGGGGGAGGGGGGGGGAATGTTTTTACCCCGTGGGTGACGGCAGTCACCTCCCTCCCCACGGGTGGCGACAAGGAGTCGCGTCCTTAGGCTGCGACTTGCAGTCGCAGTCCTAAGGGACCGCGACCTAGTCGCTTGAATTAAAAGCAAAATATATTTAATATTATTATTAATTAATAATATAGTATATTAATATTATTATTATTATTAATATATAATATATTAATTAATAATATAATATATCAGTGCATTAATATATTAATTGTTAATAATTTAGTATATTAATTATTTAATAATATAATATATTATTATAAATATATTAATAATGGTTGATATTTATCAGCTATTAATTATATATATATATATAAATTGTTATTAATTCATTAATTAGTGTTAATATTCAATTCTTCAGTTAGAAGTACAATTTTAATTGAGGGCCATCACAATACCAAGGAAAGATGCGTAGGGGATACCGGGGCGGCCGAAAGCATCAAGAGGACATCGGAGCACGGTAATCAAAATGATCTGTTTGGTTCTAGTATACCAAACTTGGGAGTTCATACCGATGGACCGAGGACATAGAAGAACATACCAATGGCAAATAAACAAAAAACTACAGAAGTTCATGACCCCGTGCGGCATTGTAGAACATGTGAGACAATCTGGTTGGCCAACGGGTAGACCAACCAGGATGAATGGGTGGTGTAGTTTCCTGCAACCCTACACGGAGTGGCCATAGACTAGTTCTCCAACATAGACCAGGCGAAGGTGAATACATGACCCGAGCTGAAAAGATTATTTCAGAGTGAATTCAAATTGCTTTGGAACGATAACGAGATCGTCGCCAAAATTTATAGTATGAAGCAGGGGAAGCATGAGAGCGTAAGAACGTATAGTCGGCGATTCAAGGAGTTGCACAGAAAGATGGAGAATCAACTAGCAAACGGCCTAAAGAAGCGTTGGTTCATGGAGAGGTTACAATCCTTGTTAAGGAAAATGAAATTTGTTCGTCCAACGTCCGAAGATGCGTACAATCGATCCATAGACCTAGAAAGTGAAAGCAAAACGTCAAGGAAGAAGAAAAATAGGTCGTCAGACGATGATGATTCCTTCGAGGGAAGTAGCAGTGACAAAGACTCTAGTAAGAAGGTGCAAGCGCTCCAGAAGGATATGCATCATATGATGGAGTTTAAAGCTATGAAGGAGAACAGTAGCAAGGGTGAGGGAGAATTATGGTGCACAGATTGCAAAAAGGAGGGCCATACAAAAGATACTGTTGGCTAAATATTTTGTAAGTCACTAAACTACAACTTACAAAATGTGTACTTTAGGCAGCAGTATGTGAGATTTCTCTCTCCTCTCAGCAATAGGGGAGGCTCCCTTCTTACCGCAGGTGGCT